>PVIR01016047.1:0-37260 GCA_004026965.1 Petromus typicus
AAAAATGGAATTGTGCTGAGCATAATGGCTCAAGTTTGTATCCTAGCACTTGGGAAGCAAGGAGGGTTCAGATAATTGCAAGGCCAGCCTGATCTCCAGAGTGAGATCCTGTTTCAAAAAACAAAATAACAACAAAAAATCAAAAAAATCTCAACCAAGCAACAAAGAAAAAAAGGGGATTACATTTAAAATAATTTTCAAAGGAAAGAAGGAGTGACCAAAAATAAAATGTATAACAATGATAGTGATATAGCAATGACAGTGCTGGTACAGTTAAAGCACAGAGGAGACTTTCCTTGAAAGCACAGATACTTTAAAGCCCTTGACATGTGCTGTGACTTCTCATCTACCCTGGAGGATGACAGGATTACATTATGCACTAACACTGTACCCAAGACCAAGCCAGTTCCGTGTACAACTATCCTCACTCTCTGACCTACATTCAGACACACTTGGTTCAATTCTATTCATGTTTAATGATTCCTGCTTTATATTTGCTCCTGATATCTCCTGATTTCTACTGATACTCTTTCCACTAAGGGATATCCAAAGCATGTTAGCATTTGAATTATACCTGATAGAATATTAGAACAGATCTTGGTCTTCTAATGAGACACTTAAAATATGAAAAAATAAGTGAAATCACTTGGATGAAGTATTCAGAACAGGGAGGAGAGCTGTGCTCACTGGACACAAGGAAAGAGCTGTTCTTGACTTTCTGGTATTGGGGGAAACATTAACTCTAGCCCTGAAATGGACTCAGCTGTCCTTCAGCCTAAAGCTATGCCCTGTACATCTCCACTGGACAATGAAGCAGTGTCACATCCCCCGTGGACACATTTCATCCTTTTAATATAGAAAGAAAAGCTGATCTACATTTCATCTTTGTACTTCACCATGAGAACAAGAGCACTTTCTAGCTATCAGCCTATCTTTGTTACTGCAGGGAGAAATACTGTTCCAGAACAGGTACAAGTCTGAAGCAGCAGCTGTTCAGGGGAAGCTTTACTTTTCCTTTAATTTTAACTTTGAGGAAATCATTAGACAAGCAGAGAGAACGAGACTCAGATGTTCTGCATATCGTCTTCTGCCACGAGGCTGGCTGAGGACACAGGCATTTGTAGACCAGAAGCCAAGCGCCTAAATGCGAAGCCATGCTGTCTTGTCTGAGCCAGAGTTCCAGTCTGTAACTTCTGGATCACACACTCATACTCTGCACAGTTTACTCTGCTAAACATCACTCTGCATAACACCTGTCATTCTTAGGACCGTTGTGCAAGGGAGGTGTGGCAGCTGAGAGTCAGGCTCTGAGTAGCAAGTCTGAGAAATGGCAGAGCTGCCATTCCAGTGCAGGTCTGGTTAGCTCTAGATTCTACATGCTTTGGCTCATATGAAAACTTTTTTTATTTTTTTCTAGTTCCCTGGGATATTTTTCTACTGCCAACCAGGCACCCTACTTCACATACTCATACTTACTAAATATTCAGATAAACACCAAGATTTGAATCAGAAAGACTCACGCTTGAATCCTGGCTCTACCCCTTGGCAAGATGATCTTGGCCAACCTGATAGCTACTGATCAGATGGGAGCAAAAAGTGGGACTATATTTTTCATCACATCATTTAAAATGAAAGTCACATGGAAGAGAAGTATAGTGCCTCTAAGACATAAAACTCCATAAAAACCAAAGGCAGGTGATTCTTTTGTGGACAAGCCTTCATCTATACTTCTGGACAGGGCATGAAAAACAGCGTAAAATGTTTTATGAGTTAGAGAAACTATCTGGTTCAAGGATAGTGATCTAGTTTACTGGATTCTTTTTAAAAGAAGCTAGGATTAGAAAAGAAAAATAAAAGAAGACAGGATAGTCTCTTGATACAGGGAGATTGATTAGAGTCTATAAAAATCCCAGTAGAGAAGAAAGGATTGAGAAATGAAGTGATAAGAGAAAAATGAGAGTATACTAGTTTTCCTAGGTTTAAGAAAGCTTTACTCAGGATCTTGGGAAAAATGTCCCAAATATGTGCTGGTTCATTTTTCTGTACCCTAAGATTTCATTAAACTGAACTGCATTTAAATGCAGCTACTTTATTATTTCTATGGCTGTTGGGATTAAAACACTTTGTTATTTTTTCCACTGAAAAACTGAATCATGACAGTTACATGGAGATTTCATGGAGAATTTTTTGATCTTCTTGCTGGAGTTCTGTTCAGCAGAGCTGAGAATGGACTCAAAACTACTATCTTAGATGAGTGCTCTCTAATTGTGAAATGCACACCAATTGAACTAGGAGGGCACAGTCTTGAGGAATGAGTTACTGCATTTGCAGTAAGGACAGTTCACTGGTCACATAAAAATCTAGGGCTATTTTGGGTAACATTTTGTAACATATTGCTGGAGAAGATCTGAGTCTTTTACCAAGAAAAAACATTGAACTACACATCCATAACCCAAAATTTTTCCAAGTTAAACAAATGTATTTATGTCCTTAGGTATTGTGTTTTGCAGTGCTGAGGGCCAAACCGAGGCCTCAGGCACACAAGGTAAATGCTCTGCCATTGAGCTACATCCTCGACCGCTGAACAATATTTTAAACCCAACATTCTAGAATTGTTACTTCCTACGTTTATCCTCCTCTCTTTACCTTGTGGTTATCTGAAAATATAAGCGAGAGCGGTCAGATATTCTGCAACCTGGTAACATCTCTACAATGAAACAGCCACTCAGCCTGGCCTACTTTCTCCAAACTCTTACCAGCTGATGCCACCTGAGGGCACTTGCTTGTAGAAAGTTATGACAGCACAGAAAAACTGCCAACCTGCTAAGTTGAGGCAATAACTTCTATGCTGATGAAGTTTTAAAAGCTGTTATATTTTTCCTATCTACAAGAAGTAAGAGCAAGCAAAGATCAGAGAGTTAAGTACTGGGATTAAAATAAGTTTGAGGGATAAGGAAAGGGTGATATTAAGTGTAGAGGAGATTGTACTTCACTTAGTAACATCCATTTTTAGGCCAGGAAGCAATTTGTTGAGATTCTGCTTGCCCTAGAGAGGCAGGCTTCCTTCCAGGGAAGAAGGATGCGGGAAGGGGAGTAGTCATGGCAGGTTGCCCAGCTGTGAGGGCAAGGATAGTATGGGGGCCTTTCGTGCACTGGAAGAATTTTCAATTCTGGGCTGGTCACTCCGTTTAACCCCGGGTGGTCCCGCCCTGCGCACTTTCTGGCTAGAATGCTGACTTCAGGAAGAAGGACTGCTCCTTCTCTGTAGGGAGTCTGACAGAGGGTGCAGAAGACTTAAATGCGACCAGAGGTCATTCTGACCACACCAAACAGCAGGCAGCCGGGTCCAGAACACAGAGTAACTCCCGGGCTGTTCTAGCGTGAAAACAAGCAAACATCTCAGCTTTGTTAATATTAAGTGCTTGAATGATTAACATTTTTCAGGTAGGTGGGTGGTATCTAATTTTGATGAGAAAAACCTCCATTTGCCTTCAGTTTTTACAAAGGCTTATCACTTAGTGGTTCAATGGGTAAAAACAAATATTTCTAATCAAAAGGAATAAAGCTTTCCAAGCATTTTAGACTAACTTCTTTTCCTAACATCCTCAGAGTAGATACAACTGCTCTTCCCCAGATAAGCATGCCTCCTCCGTATGGAGAGGTTATGCAGTACGCCCACAGTCATTTTACAGGCAATCTCAGATGCAATTTGTACCTCAGAAACAAGACTTCAGAATTAAGCTTCCAATCGCTCTCCGGAGTGACAGAGGACAGTTTTTAGTAGAGACCGACTCTCGTGGCCCTTTGTGTCCACACTTGGCATCTTCTGTTCCCACACCAGAAATCTGGCGTGTTTTAGCTTTAAGAGGGATGTGATATATTCTTTTCTTCTGACTTGTGATCAATCCATCAGTTACCTTACCATAACCTTGGCTTCCCTTAAACATTCACATTGGACATTACAGCTGTTTTATCTGGACGTGACTGTGGCCGGCCTCTGTGCAATTCAGTGGCTGCACTTCAACTTGAGAATTACATAGCAGAGCCAAAGAGAATCTTAAAATACCACATCCTGTTATTCAGGTACCTGGTATTGCCAATCTAGGCCCGATGCTGGCTTTGTCTGCCGGCTAGGAACTCTGATGTGATCAGCCGGTTACTTAAAACTTCCCGACCAGTTAGTTACCTTGCAAACCTTCCAGAGAGGGATAATTGAGCTCTGGTGAGCTGCAGGGCAACTAAGGCCCTGGAGAGCTCAGTCTTCAGTAGCCTTCCCACCTATTTCTGCACGTTGGCCTTTGTCTTTAAGAGAAGTAAGAATTAAATCTCCAATTGAAATAAGGAAAGGAAACACATGGACCTTCTTTCCAAGCCACTCCTTCAGTAGTAGCAGAAAACTTAGGTTTATAGACATTTGAAGAGAGTTAAGAAAGGAAACAGTGCTATTCCAGTCCCAATCCAAGTTCAAAGTTTCACGAAGCCTCCTGCTGGCCATCAGGCCCTGGGAAAGCATATTTTCCTGTTCTCTCAGTTTTCAGAGGCATGATTGGGCAGACCAATAATGTCCCTGACCAGCAGGCCAGCAGCTTCCAAAGGTCCATGTACCATCCTTATGCCAGTATGTGTCTTCAAAGCAATGCCCTTCAAGCTCAACAATGCAATTGAAATCTCAACCACTGGAGTAAGATAACATATAGGCCTAAAGGGCAGGAATTCAGTCTCAAATAGTATGAAGGATGTAGATTTTGCATGAATACTATGAAATAGTAATATGAAAGTGTGGGGTTTGTTCCTCACAAGCCAGGCAAGGCTTTTAACAAATGTTGTGCTTTCTTTCTCTCAATTATATCCTTAGGTGAAAATCAACTGTGTGCTGTCAGAAGTTACCACCATACCAAGTGTTTATCCTGAAACTCAAAGATGGAAGAATTCCCTTATCAACTGCTTCTGGTCATACATACACTAAAATGTAACAGAATGTAGTTTACTAGCCTAGTTTCCAGAGAAGTCATTGGATAAGTCTGAGGGTAAAAAGAAAAGAGGAAAATTATTCACCAAGGAAATTATTCACGAGGAAAAGAATCCGAGTGGCCTTAAGCAGAAGCCAATAGCACAAAGTGATGAGGCATTTAGAAGAAGAACATGCCACTGAAAGACACACTGGAGAAGATCACCAGGTTCCCTTGTATGTGACTCACCACCCTGCACTCTCCAGGCTGCATTAAATGTGACATTGTTCCTTCCAGATACCTTGCATTCCACTCAAACGATCTCAAAGCTATCACAAAGATAGCTCAAATCTCAAACGCTCCTGAAATCGCAGGGCAACAACTTTGCTTATAGTGTCCTTTGAGGGCCATCTGCTTTCATGGAGGGAAAATGGAAGTGGGGGTGGGTGGGGTGCCTGGCCCAGGTCAAGGCAGCCTAACCCAGGGGAAAAGGGAGCTCAGGTGTCCAGCCATCTGGTAGCAGTGAGGTTCAGCTCCACCCTGGACTCGTTCCTCTTTCTCCAGAAAGCAGTAGATGCTGAGGGAGGGACGGGGGCTAGATGGGTCAGGACTAATGTCAATGTTCTAAGAGAAGCCGGGGCCAGAGGTGCATGCCTGTAATCCCTGAACTTGGGAGGCTGGTGCAGGAGGACTGCCTTGAGTTCGAGGCCAGCCTTGGGTATGTGAGGAGACCCTGTTTAAATAACATTGACAGTAACAATAAAGAGGAAAAGCTGATTCTGAATCCCATCAAAGCTATCCCAGGAGACACATCAGAACACCTCGAAGGTGTCTTTGTTGCTACTTTGTTTCACCATGAATTACTTCTATGAGTCGCGTCTTATCTCCTTCTCCCCCATTCTCCTACTTTCCCTGATTAAGACCAGAAATTTTTTCATTAAGTCACTTTATAGAGCAATAGCAACATTTACTATTCATGAACTCGCCCTCCGTAATGTTTAAGTCTTTCCATGTGTCTGGAAGCTGGTTTCTGCTCTTCTTTCACGGAGAGACTCCCTTCCTTCCAAACACAAGTCGAAAGAATGAAGAAAAGGTGAAGGGAGTCATGGGGTGGAGGGAGCAATCCCGCGTCTCTAAGTATTTTGAAAGCCGTTAAATTTCCCCTTAGACTCCAACAATTCTGTGCTGAGACTGACTTCTAACTGAATTCCAGACTAGGAATTAAGCAGGAAAGACAGCAGAAACAAATAACAAAGTCAGTTCTATCCTATGAAAACCGCTACGTTGACTGGCGCTCTAAGATATTAACCCCTTCATTTTACCCTCCTTTTTAAAATTTTTGATCTTTCCATCTCATCTACAGCAATCAAGGGAGCACTTTGGGGATTTAAAACACGTTCCTTAAATCCCAGGGGCAGGTACTTTCTTAGGAATGCCGGTGTAAGACAAAGTTCACGTTTTAATGCCACATGTTGTCAGTCACCAGCGAAAGGAATC
Organism: Petromus typicus; assembly: GCA_004026965.1. Classification (NCBI taxonomy): domain Eukaryota; kingdom Metazoa; phylum Chordata; class Mammalia; order Rodentia; family Petromuridae; genus Petromus; species Petromus typicus. Next base: position 6,447 of record PVIR01016047.1, read on the forward strand.
TCCGAGGCACAACCAGGTCCCCAGTCTTTTGTCACTTGGCAAAAATAAAATACGTTTTGAAGAGTTAATTAAGCGATCAGTAACCACACTATAGTTCTACAGGGCTGCCCCACGGAGTTTGCACACACACACACACACACACACACACACACGAACGCACACGCACACGCGAGCGCACACACACCAGCACCCATTAAATGTCACAGACGGGCATCAGGAGCCGGACCCCGAGGTAAGTGCATTCTGTGAACTCGTCTCACAAATGCGGGGCTCAACCCCGCGGTCTCCCCATGCGCACCGCCTCACGTCTAAGGTTCCCACAGCCTGAGGTCTGCACCCCAGTGGATGGTGAAGGGGGGGGCAGCCTAGAAAAGGAGGTCGCCAAAGGGAAAAAAAAAAAAAAAAAAAGCACAAAAAATGGAGCCCAGAGAAGAAGGATGGTAAGGCTACTCACGAGCAGGATCCTAGCGCCGGTGCGGAGCGAGCATGATCCCGCCTGGAGCCCCGGGCTGCCGCGGCCGGCGACGCGGTGGCCCCGCTTAAATAGCCGCGGGCCGGAGCTCGAGCGGCGCGGCCACTCCCGGCGCGAGATATGGTTCTAATCAGATGCTGGCAGCGAGGACGCCCCAGGAATGCGCCGGGATGTTTTTGCTGCCTGGGCTCGGCAACTCCCCCTCGACGTGTCCGCGAGTCCTCCAAACTTAACCCTCTCCTGGCCACTCGCCGCGCCGGCCGCGCCGCGCCCCGCCGGCTGGGGGCGATCGCAGGGACGCGGCCGAGGAGCCGGGCGCGCGGGCGGGCGGGGCCGGGGCGCGCGAGGACAGGAAGCGGGGAGGGCCCGCCGCGCCGCCCCCGCCCGTCTGGGCCGCAGCTCGCTCCGGCTCCGGACCGGCCGGGATCCTGCCGCGCAGTGCGGCGCCGAAAGCCGAGGGAGAGCTGCGTACAGACGCGCGCCGCACGTGCGCACGGGACTCAGTCCTGTGCACTCAGATGCGAAGACTGTGCTCCCTGTGACGCCGGGGTATGTGAAGAACCAGGCTCATGTATCACGCCAAATCACTTCCACGGGAAGACAGACGATTCCATCTGCCTAATTTCCATAGTATTTCCGCCCCCTCATAGAAAGGAAATGATAGAGAGAACATATTTTAAAATACTGACACATCTATGTTGTTCAACAAGAGAGTAACGCACAGTCTGTCTTCGGGACTCACGTTGTCTTCGCACTTCAAATTCATGAACAATCATAAAATATCCATAGAAGCTGTGGGGCTTGTTACTATTATGAAATTCTTTTCGTGAGTTATATTTGAAAAAAAAAAAAAAAACGTTATGTCTATCTTCCTTAAAATTGTTTTTCTTTTGAGTACAAGACAGCATGCCCTAACTACGAAAATGCCAAATGGTGACCTGGACTGGAGGGGGCCACTGATTTTATTGAATAAGTAAGTAGCACAGCGGGTTTGCATTTCAACTTTGCAAACCCAGGGTTCAGGTCTTACAGGGACCCCAAGGAGGTGTTTTGGGGACCTACCTAACCCGACTGCCACACCAGCGTGGAATTTGGGGTAGCTCGCTGTGTGGAGCAGTCCTGCCTGCAAGTAGGTCATGCTGAAGGGCGGCCCAGCGCCTGCAGTCCATCCCCGGACCTGGGCGTGCAGGAGCTGAGAGAGTAGTGCTGACAGTTTTCAATATTGCTCTGAGGTAATTTGCTATTAGTTAAAAAAATGACTTCGTGTGAAAGACAAGAAGCATATAAATTTTAGTGCTATAAATGTATGTATAACATTTAGGCAGAGCATTGTAATTGTTATTACTGAAGACAAAGTTAACTTATTTTTAAAATCTCGAGTCCGGAGAGGTGGTTTTCCTTTTAAAGGCCAGATAGGAAAAAAGGGTAACTGACTGCAGACAAATAGGGGCTTTGACAGTGCAGAGGACATGGATTGCCTTCCACTGCGATATGTAATATTTTCTCAACTAAAAAATGTCCACCCTGGCGGGGGTTGTAGCTCGGTGCTGGAGTTCCTGCCCAGCTAGCACAAGGCCCCAAGGTTTCACCCCTAACACTGCAAAAGACAAAACAAAACAAACAAACAACAACAACAACAACAACACAGACCCTCAGGAAGGAAACAAGTGCTCATCCACACCTATTTTTTAAAATTCAAAGACTCTCACTAAAAGAATATTGCCTGATCTTTGTCGTGTGCCATCAACTAGAAAGAATTTATCTCAAAAGCTAGAGGGGAGAAAATGATTTTATATGCTCTGAGCTATAGTTTGAAGAGAAGACTTTGGCGGAAACAGTCTATTGGTGAGCAGTGAGCTTGCACACAGAGCTTACAATGGGCAGTTCTTGTTTTACACAGAAATCCTAAGACTTGACAGCAGAAAACTCTGGTTTGAAGTGTATTTTTATATCTCAAGGGTGCTGATATTGCTTCTGGCAGTCATTCAATGTCCTGCTCACACTAGAGAAAAAAAAAATAGAATGAAAATAAATTTAACTCCTTCTATCCCGGGCAGTGCTGTTTCCTGTCACATGTACATTGTTCAGTTTTCATGTCTCAAGTGAATGTCCTTGGGTCTGGAGACATACCAAAACTCACACAGACGTTCTGTGTAAGTCATGGCCTTTTCTTGTCACCACTGAGATTCACTTTTAAAGTGGTGAAAAATTTAGTGCAATATTTGAAAAACTATGGTCTTCACATCACAATTGTCCTTTACCTAAAACTGTCTGTGAGACAAAAAAATAAATGGATAAAATGAACTGTGTTCTCAGCCTAGGAAAGGGGTAGTTAATCCCGTGATGGCTTGCTGAAGAATGCATGGTTTATTATTAAGTAATCTCTTAAGATTTTTCTGGAATGTGCCTCCACAGCAACTCTGCCTATGTTAGCTATCTTATGTCTGTATTTTCTTCCAGAATTAAGCTGTTTTTTTTTTCTTAGCCCCAGATCCAATACCTCTATTTCTTCTCTCCTCTTCTCTACTACCATTGTCTTCCTTAAATAGCCTACTTTGAATCTTGCCATATCTTGTGAACTATCAATGATCCTTTTGAATTAATTGGCTGCAAGGTAAATTATCTGTGTACCTTCACACCTTTGGATATGATGGTGTATATTTGAACTAGTAAAATTGGGAGGCTGAGGCAAGAGGATCCTGGAACCTATGAGTGTGATGCCTATTTGAACAATAAAATGAGATAGGAAAGAGAAACAATAAAGAAAGAAAATAATTGAACAAGGATTGGTTGAAGTCCATATAACAAGATTACATCCCCCCCTTTCTCTATATTATTAAAAAAATAAGGGAATGACTGTTGTTCCCAAAAAATGTGTTGACCTTGACTGGCATGACACATTAAGCATGGCAGAAAAACTGACCCTATAAAATTTGTCAGCCAGGCATGGTGCTGCATACCTATAATCCTAGTGCTCCACAGGCTGAGGCAAGAGAATCTCTCTCCATGAGTTCAAGACTATCCTGGACTACATAGGTAGACCCTGTCTCAAAAAACAGAAACAAAGATTTGGCTATAGGGAAAGCAAAGCAAACATTGGAAGTTTTGGGTTTTATATAATTGTCTACCTATGGATCATATCTAAAATATTAGAATAGTAGTGCCATTGAATACACCCTGGTTTTTCTTTTTCTTTTTCTCCAGTGCTGAGGACAGAACCGAGGGCATGCTATGTAAGCCCTGTACCCCAGAGCTACATCTGTAGCTTTTTCCTTGATCTGTGGGTTGTTTTTATTTGAGATTTTGCGTATATTGTTCTAGTACCTCAGAATTTAATCCTTATTTGCTTGTGATGTGCAATACTAGGAAAAATCTAATATTAGAACTTTACCATCTTTGGGAAAATTGGAATGCTGTAAAATAAAGGATATTTTAAATTAAGTGTTATAAATTTATGTAATGAATTACATTTTACTAGCAGTATAAAATTGGGGGGATTAAAATTTGTATTTCAGCTTTTTAAAAAAAATTTTTAATCTTTATTGGTACATTACATATACGCATCATGATTGCACTCCATAATGGGGATTTGTACCAGTATAAGACACAGTTTAATTCTCATTTTTCCCCATAGCCCTACCCACCCTACCGGCCCCACATATACATAAAATTTGTTTCCTTACTTTTTTGTGTATTTCAGCTTTTTATATTTTCTTTTATTGCGATATTGGAGATCAAACTCAAGATCTTGCTTTTACCAAGCAGGAGTGGCACCAGGACTTAAAATTTTATAATGCAAAGTTGTAAAGTGGAAACAGTGCTTTCTTAGGAATTAGAGCTAAAATACGTACCGACTTATTTGGGCCATATATTTTGGCACTTCCCTATAATCCCAAAAGTCTGAGAGTTTGAGGCAAGAGAATAGCAAGTTTCAGCTTACTGTGAACAGTTTGGTGACTAAGAAAAATTCTGTCTCAAATTTAAAATTTTGTTTTGTTTTATTTGATGCAGGGTCTTGCTTTGTAGGATAGACTAGCCTAGAACTCACAGCCTCTAGGTAGCTCAGGGTGACCGCTAACTCATAATTCTCTTGCTTCAACCTCCAGAATATTGGAATTATAGGCATATATCACCACATTTGACCTCAAATTTAAAAATTTTTAACAGTGATTGGGTTGTAGCTTAGTACGAAAGCCCTGGGTTCAATCCCCCAGCAGAGGGGAAAAAAAAGTTGTATTGGAAAAGAAGTGGGCAAGAGTTATCAAACATACAATATACCTAACATTGCATACAAAATGAAATAATAAAATATGTATAACTATGCAAGAATTCTACTGTTAAATTGTTCTTAGAGCAAAACCTTACAGTTTCTATGTTAAGAATGATACTGGTACAAAATCAGATATGAAAATCAATAGAACATAATAGAGCATGCAGAAAAAACCCAGATACATTCGACTATTTTCTCTTTGACAAAGAGGCCAAAATCATCCACTGGAGGAAAGATGGCCTCGTTAATAGTTGGTGCTAGGAAAACTGGATATCCACGTGCAGAAGACTAATTTAGACTGATATCTCTCATCATGCACTAAACTAAAATAAAAGTAGATAAATGAACTAAATGTTAAAGCACATTTAACTTGCTGAAAGATAAAATAGGTAAAACTTTTGAAATCATAGATGTTCACAGACTATTTGAACAGAATCCTGGTTGTATAAGAAATAGTACCGAAGTTAACAAAATAAATTCATATTAAATTAAAAGGTTCTACACAGCAAAAGAAACAACCAATAAGAGAGACAACTTACAGAATGGGAATAAATATTGCCAGTGGTTTCTCTGACAGACAACTTTGTCTAACATATATAAATAACTGAAAACATTAGAATTCCCTCAAATAAGAGACCAAATCAAAAAATGGAGAAGTAAAATGAATACAAATTTCACAGTAATATAAATGGCCAATAAATATTTGAAGAAATGTTCAACGTTATTGGTCATTAAATAAATTTAAGTTAAAACAACACTAAAATTCCATCCTACTCCAGAAAGAAGAGTCATTATCCAGAAATCACACAATAATAGATGTTGGTGAGACTATGGGGAGCAGGGGGCAGAAAAGCCTCTCTGTTGTTGGGAGGAGAAATAAACTAGTACCACTGTGGAAATCAGTGTGGAGACTCCACAAAAAACTAAAAGTAGAAATTCCATTTGACCTAGGTATTTCCCTTCTAGATATCTTCCTACAGGAGTTAATGACATCATATTACAGCTATACATACATACTCATGTTTATAGTGGGATCATTCATCCGCAGATGAATGGGTAAAAAAAAAAACGTGGTGTTTGCATACACACTACTCTGCCATAAAGACAAGATAAATGTGAGTCATTTGTACAAAAAAGGGTGCACCTTGAGACTATCGTATTAAGTGAAATAAGTCAGATACACAATTTTAAATTCAGTACAGTTTGTCTTACATTAGAACCTTAAATTATAAAGAGCAAAATAAAAGAGACAAGAAGTAGGAAGATAGATCTTTTTCAAAAGGGAAAGGGATCAGGAGATGGAAGGAAAGTCAGGAAAAGGGATGAGAGAAGGAATGAAGATATGTTTTGTGCATGTACCAGCTCCTCACAAGGAACGTAAACACCATACTGCAAACATGTACTACTAAATTTTTAAAAAAAATTTGTCACAACAGCAACAAGAAATAAGCAATATAAATAAATCTATGAAACAGGATGCTGAAATTAAGGAGTCTAGACCAAAGAATACACATTAAATGACAAAACTTACCTGGAATTGTAGGACAGGCCGGGAAGTCAGCCAGGGAAACAGCTGGGAAGAATCTATGATGCAACTTTCGGAGTCAATGACGTGTGTCACCTCTTGATAAGGCTTTGACTGACAAGCCTACATTCCTTTGTCAAAACCTATCAAATGACAGTTAAGATTACATTTGTTAAATGTAAATTTTATCTTAGAAGAAAAAAAAAAAAACTAGCCTAAATAAACATTAAACTGTTTTTGCTGGTGTGCATACTGCATTTGGGGGGATAAAGTATACTTTAACTTTTGGGTTTTTTCTTCTTTTTTTTTATGGTACTAGAGTTTGACCCAGGGTCTCAGGCATGCTAGGTAAGCACTCTATTTCTATACTACTTTCCTAGTTTACTTTGAAAAGTACAGATAAAATGCATTTGAAATGCAAAGATAAACTGGACGTGATGGTTCATGCCTGTAATACCAGCACTCAGGAGGCTGAAGCAACAAGATCCTGACAGTTCAAGACCAACCTGCGCTGCATAGGATGGTCTGAACTACGGAAGGAGACCCTGTCTTCAAAGAACCCCTCCCAATAAAAGAAAAACAAAACAGGAGAAAAGAGTTAGTGTCTACAAGCAATTCAATTCAGATTTGTATTGTTCTATGTAATGAAAAACAAAACAAAACAAAAAAACAAGAAATGTGAAGATAAAATGAACTGATGGGCCAGATGCCATGCTTATAATCCCAGCATATGGGAGACAGAGACTTGAGGATCTCAAAGTTAAGTCCTGTCTATGCAATTTAGCATCTTAAAATGAAAAAAAAAAAAAAAAAGTGAAATGAGCCCAGTTGGAGGGATAGAGAAGGAATGGACTAATAAAAGAATGAAGCACATGACAAAGTAAATATAGCAAAATATTAATTATATAGTGTAGAAGATGGGTAAATGAGAATTCACTATATAATTTTTCTGAACTTTTCTGTATGTTTGAAATTTTTTTGGAATAAATGTTGAGAAAAAAATAAGAAACTATACCCTTGCTATAGAAAGTAGATATACAAAACACAGTGGTGCTAGTTGCTGTCCTGATCATATCAATAGGGACCAGGAAAGAAATCATGCCCATTGATGGAGAATGATTAAATCGTGACAAATCAATACTATGAAAATATAGGTAACCTTTTAAAGAAGCAATGAGTTACATCTTGTAAACTGGAGGCATTTTTATTAGATTTTGTTGAATAGGAAAAGCACACAGACAATAGTAAGGCCAGTGACTCCTACCTATGGATGTCTGATTGTGTGTGTGTGTGTGTGTGTGTGTGTGTGTGTGTGTGTGTATGTGCACATGTGTGTACATGATCATAAGGAATCTAGAGATTAGCTTGCAGGAGCGGTGAGTGGGAGCATGGTGGAGATGAGAATGGATAGGGGGAGAGAAAAAAATGAAAATTGTGCAAAAAAGGGAAAGAAATGAAAAGTGGCCTCTGTGCAAATGTAGGTGTTTTTGCAACACATTTTGGAAACACAGGTTCACATGACTTTTGAAAAATACACCGTATGATTTTAAGGTAAGAAAAGGAAGAGACAAAACAGACACAGCGCCTCTCAGGAAGGTACCTCGATCAAAGTTTTCAAAAGCAAGTGTTTATCAATGTTCCAGTTATCAGCCTGCACAGCAGGAGATCTCAAACTGTAAAATGTACCATGGTCCCCTTGAGAGCTGGCCACCCAGGCTCTGTCCAGCCTCAGGGACCCCTGGGAATGTGAGTGTGGGGAACCTGGGCATCTGGTCACCCATGACACTTCAGAGGGATCCCGATGTCATGGTTTTAGAGGACAGACTTTGAGAAGTCCTTGCCAGGTGTGGTTGTGCAGATTTGTAATCCAAGCACTAGGGAAGCTGAGGCAGGATGATCATCACTACTTTGAGGCCAGCTGTCTGAGTTCAAGGATGGCCTGAACTAACAAGTGAGACCCTGTCTCCAAAAAACAAAACAAACAAAAAAACCAGTTTTAGTCATTCTTTTAAAGGCAGGAAGAAATGTTTCCTCTGTGTTGGCAGCAAATGGAGACCACTGTCGACTGCACCCAACTTAGTGACTCGGAAAGGGAGACACAAAACTCCCAGCCCTTGGCACAGCCCTCTATCCCTGGAGTCAATCTAGAGGCTGGCTTCAAAATGGCCATTTGAAAATTGAAACTACAGCTTAGGTGTGGTGGTACACACCTGTAATCCTAGCATATGGAAGGCAGAGGCAGGAGGATCACTGTGTATTGGAGGTCAGCCTAGGCTCCACGGGGAAATCTGTCTCAAAGAAAGAAAGAAGTACAATCAAAACCACTTAACCACCTTCATGAAATTCCAAAGGAGGGAAGATTATAGAAATTTAGGATCAAATCTGGGTTGCAATCTTAGTTCCATACTTTACTAAATGCAAGATAGGCAAGTTTCCTGCTTCTCAAGGACTCAATTACATTATCTACAAAAGAAGCATTCCATTTAGGTCTGGTGGCACACACCTCTGATCACAGCGCTCTGGGAGGCCGAGGCAGGAGGACACAACCCAGGGAACCCTAATAGAGACTTAGTGAGACTATGTCTCAAAATACAAAAATAAAAAAGTAGCTTTTTGGTAAGGGTCTGGATTTAGTCCCCCAGTAAAATTTGGGTACAAGCACATACACACACACAAATTAGGCATTCTTCTGTATCTTTTTCCCATTTTGGCTTTTGGTGGGGTGCAGATTAATTGATATTCATGAAAGATTTTGAAAAGTTTGAAGCTATAAAAATGAAATAAGTTGTAAAGAAAGCTTGTAAACATACATTATTGGTAGAAAAGTGTTCTTGTCTCAAATTATTTCTGCCACTAATATCAGAAATTCCACCACTACTAAATCATGCATTTAGATGACTATGTCCCTGAGTGTAGTGACATTTCCTAAGGCTGATCCCTTAGATCTGATAGTGACAAACTCATTCCGACTTTGAACAAACCAGTGAGAATTACCTTATTGGGTCAGTTTAATCCCAGGAAAGAGAGATAAATGAATTTCTGCAGAAACTGGGATATTCGGGGCTGGGGATTTAGCTCAGTGGTTCGGGCGCCTGTCTTTCAAACGCAAGGGTTGGGTTCGATCCCAGGTAACCACATAACAATACTGGGTATGGAGACTCATGCCCAGCAGCAATCAGTACCATATACCACAGTGCCGGGTGTGGTGGCTCACGCCTGTAATCCCAGCATTCCGGAGGCAGAGGCAGGAGGATTGCTGTGATGTGAGCTGGAGGCTGAGCTCAGGGCCAGCCTGAACCACAAAGCGAGACCCTGTCTCAAAAACAAACAAACAAACAAACAAACAAACAACAAATTGGGATATTCGAGCGAGGGAAAAGATAAAAACATGAGACAAGCAGGCACTAAAGCCCAACCTTACTTCCTGCCGAGATGTGTCGACTCAGTCCATAAAGATTTCCTCTCCTCGTCAGCTCCGTGAGGTCAAGGTTCCAAGGCCGGCTTGGGAGCCTCGGCTCTACAGTGGAGCAGTCACCCGTGAGTCAGGAGTGCCACAAGCTCTCCTCCTGTAATGCTCTGGGTCAGTGCCACGTTTTGGTTTGTTACTTGAGATGTGGTGGTTCTATGTAGCCCAGGCTGGCCTGGAACTCGGTGTGTGGTGATCTCCTACCTCCGCCATCTGAGAGCTAGGAATTATGGGCATGAGCCAGCACGTCTGGCGCATCCACCTTTTTCTTTTCTTTTTTTTTTTTTTTTTTTTTTAAGGTTTTTTTGAGACAGGGTCTCGCTTTGTGGTTCAGGCTGGCCCTGAGCTCAGCCTCCAACTCACATCACAGCAATCTCCCTACATCTGCCTCCCGAGTGCTGGGATTACAGGCGTGAGCCACCACGCCCGGCACTGTGGTGTATGGTACTGGTTGCTGCTGGGCGTGAGTCTCCACACCCAGTATAGGTATGTGGTTACCGGGGATCGAACCCAGGTCCTTCCGCTTGGAAGACAGGCGCCGGAACCACTGAGCTAACTCCGCGGCCCCCGCGTTCACCTTTTTCTAAGTCGGGCCTTTGCACTGAGTTAAATCTCATCCTCAGTCTTTTTTTATTTTTTATTTTCGTTCAATGTCTAAGTAGAGTACTAGGATTTCTGGCGTGGACCACCATTCCGAAATGGGACTACATTTTTTAATCGGAAAACAGAGGGTGGCCATTGCTTGGACTCCGGAGTAAGTTAACTCCCCAGTTATTCCGAAGGATGTGTATCTGTGTATACTGATGCGCATGCGTGCTTTCTGGGATTCCACTGGAATTCCACTGGAATATCACGGGACCGGAACGTGAAACAAGGTTAAATTCCATTGCGCTGCAGGTTTACAGCAGCACCACATTCTTCCTGTCTGTTTATTTGAAGATGTTATCTAAGTCTTTTGTACCAATCTGATATTCCCATAACATTGCAATCAAACAAGGTAGGTTAAGTATTCTTATTTCTAAAGGTTAAGAAATGTAAGCACACCAGGTTTACAAAGTGAGTTCCAGACTAGCCTGGGGTACGTACATAGCAAGATCCTGTCTCAAAATTTTCTTTGAAAGAAAGAAATCTAAGCACAGACACTCTGTTTTACTCGGTATCACAGAGACAGTGCTAGGACCATTACGCAAGTCTCTGTTCAGCCCTGCAGCCATTCTGAGAACCATGATTCCAGTGGCTGCTGGTGATGCCTCCCCGGGTTCCCTGCATTAGGATACATTTATGCGGAAATAGACCGGCAAGTAGAGGTGCGCTGAGAGCACGCCCTGGCATAGTTCTCTCCCACCTGCATGGAAATGACCATGTGTAACCAGGGAAGGGATGTGTGAGCCACAGAGCTCTTGAAGACTTGAGGGTTTATCACAATAAAAGTGAATTCCACTTCTCTCTGGCCACAGATGAGAATATAAGATTATAGTCTGGGTGGAATAGCAGCCCTCCTCTTAAATCTAAGTTCACCTAAAACCTCAGAACATGATTTTCTTTGGCTGCTGTCTCCTGTGCTGAGGAGAAATTTCTGGTCTTTGCATGCAGGAGGCGAGTGCCCAATCACTCATCTACAGCCTCGACTGCTACTTTTTGTCTTGATGCTGGTTTGATGGGAGTGTATTATCTGACATTTGTCTATTTATAAAGACACTCACCAGACACTTTACAGACACAAAGCTATCAAAACAGAGCTACTCTGACTCTTTCTCCCATGGAAAAACTCTTCAGCCATGTAGGTTAATGTGCTGATTGGCTTTCCTTGGGTGAAGGGCTTGTCCTTTTGGCCTGCCGGGAAGAGGAAGTGCACCACTACCATTGTTAGGGGAGGAGCCAAAAGCTCCATCTCTTAGTACCCAAGAATTTGAGTACTACTTTGTCTTATAGAAACACCACTTGGGAAGGCCATGAAGTAGGTCTTGGGGCAGGGAAATTAGCCTTAGAATTTTTCAAGTTGCTGTCGAATGTGTGCAAGTCCTAGAGGCATTTTGCTGAAGGAATGTATAATCATAAACTTTACAGTTTATGTTTGGCAGGTGGATGCTTTCTCTTATTATGGCTTACAGAGAACATTAGACAGTGTTTAAAAGCTAATGGAGCTGGGCACGGCAGTGCATGCCTGTGGTCTCAGCATCTTGTGAGGGTGAGGCAGGGTGAAGGCAAATTCAAGCTCAGTCTCGGGAGCTTACTGATTTAGCAAAAACCTGCTTCAAAATGAAAAATAAAAAAGTGGTTGAAGATGCAGCTCTGTGCAAGGCTCTGGGTTCAATGCCTACTAATGGAAAAAAAAAAGTGAAAGGAAAAAGAAAAGGAAAGAAAAACTAATATCAGATGTTAACCACAGCTAGCCCATGCTTGCTCTGTCCCTGTTGTCTCTCTCCCTTCCTCAGCCTACTGCATGTACATTCTTATATAGTAGTTTTTAAGTTATGAGTGATAGTAGAGTGGATGGAGTCACTGAATAAAAAAGTCCTGATTTGTGGTGCTTGCTCATTCCTGTGCGGTGAAGCCACTCACCACAGCTCACTGAAGCTACCATGGAACATGCAGAATGTGGAACCGGAGGGAGCCGAGCACCACCACCCTTGCTTACCGGCTATCAGACGATTTCTAGTTGCTTTCTCTTCCCATGTGCGACTGCCGAAGAATCTCACTGCGCAATATTCCTGGCCAGTAAAATAATAATCGGTCAAACTGACAAACCTATTTCTTACAGAGAAAGACTCAAATGAACTCTCTTTGAAACACAGTATTTAAAGATGGAAGAAAATGGACAGAGGCTTCCATAGCCTAATGGCTTTTCTTTTTTTGCTACTGGGGCCTCAGGACCTTATGCTTTCAAGACAGGTACTGGAACCCCTGAGCTAAATCTCTGGCCCATCATCATGATTTTTCATAATGCACATTAGACCACTAAGGACATAGAGTGGAGCTGGGATTGGCATATGTGAACTAGAATCCCGGCCTTGTCATTATTTGTGTGACTTCAGGTAAATTTCTTGCCTTCTTTGCAATTTAAATTTCTCATCTATAAAATGGAAAAAGATGTTCGTGCTATGGGATTTTTTTGAGGATTAAATAGTGTGATAATGAATGTGAAAATAACAAATTCCACACAAACAGCAGTCTTCTGGTAGGCATCATTGTTAATACCAGGAAGAAGCACTCGGATTCTCATTGGAAGATTTCTGCAGCCAGGTGAAGATGTGCTTGTTTGCAGTCCCAGCTTCTTAGGAGGCAGCTCAAGCCATCACAAATTCAGTCTCAGTCTGAGAAAGATTATAGCAAAGGTGTGTCTCAAAAAAAAAGAAGAAAAAGAAAAATGAATAAAAGGTTGCAGAAATGTAGTTCAAGTGAAAAGGCGCTGGTCTACCACGTGTGAGGCTCTGCATTCGATTTCAAGTGCCAGTAAGGAGGAAGTAAAGATTTTCTCATAAAAGGAATTCTTGAACTTTTGGAGCTTGTTCTCAGTGTCTGGTAAGTAATTATTAACGGGTGAGAAACTATTTGAGTAGATAGCAGGTAAGTATTGATAGTTTAAAAAGATCTCAGGTTATTTTTATGCATTAGTGTTATTGTCTGGTAAATTCTTACTCCATCTACCGCTATACTTTGACCCAATCTGTCATTGTCTATCACATGGATTACTGCAAAGCACTCACTGCTATTATTCTTATCCTTCCCACAGCCTGTTGTCAACAGAACAGCCAGTGATCTCATGAAGTATTTCCGTAACACTCTTCACTAACTCTTGTCTCTATTGCAGTCAAAGCCAGGTCTTTACAGCTGGCCTCAAAGGCTTTATGGATCTGTCCTGTCCGCCCTTCATAACCTTTACGCAGCAACAGTGGCTCATGCTGCTCCTCCCCTCTGGCATCCTTGCTAGTCTTGAAAGACACTGGGACTTTCACCTCCTTAGAGCCATCACACTTTCTGTCACCTGGTCTGGTCTCCCCCAATTCCTAACCACTGAGGTCCTTTGACTATTGTGATTATTCACTCAAATGCTGCCTTTCAGTGGAGAGTATTTATGATCATTATATTGGGTTGAGTAATGTCCTCTAAAACTTCTACCCAGAGCCCACAAATGTGACCTTATTTGGAAATGCGATGTTGGCATATGCAGTCAAGAGGAGAACAAACTGGAGTAGGGTGGGCTCTAAATTTAGTCACTAGTGTCACTGTAAGCTATGGGAAATTTGGAGGCGGCTTCATGAGAAGGCCACAGAAGATGGAGGCAGAGGTGGAGCTGGGGCTCCAAAGACATCAAGGATCAAGAAGGACCACTTGGAAGCTCAGAGACAGCGTGGAAGGGATTCTACCCTAGAGCCTTCAGGGGAAGTACGGCCCGACACAATCTTGCTTTGCCTATATCCTCTAGGACCACGAGAGAGAAAATTTCTTTAAAGTCATTCCAAGTTTGGGTGAATTTGTGGCCTCACTAGAAAGATTATATATATATATATATATATATATATATATATATATATAATTTGAATGTTTGTTATATATTGTGAAATAGCCATTATATTTTAAATGGCTGTCCTATTATCCTTCATCCTTATTTTTCTCTAGCATAAATATTTATAGATCTATCATAGTATCTATCAACAACTGACAGAACCAGACGATTCCTGTTTCCCTAAAGTAATACCTTTCCCAGGCAAGTCATCAGAATCTCCAAACATGATTAATTTCCCTTTATTTTGGCTCCTCCAAACTGGAAATGTGCACCTCACAGGATCCACACTCTTCCTCTAATATGGGATTCTGACTAAACTTGTTAACTCCTTCTGCTACTCTTGTCACTGGGCTGAGAAAATTGATATACATAGTCTGATGTTGGGCTGTATAAATCCATTAACACAAACAAAAGTGGGGACAAGGAAAGAATATATTGTTTAAATTGACCATCTAAATATAGATCTGTTATTTTTTTCCTTCTTTTCCTTTCCGCTTTCTTTCCTGCCATTTTTCACATCTTCTCTTTTCATCTGTTTCCTTTTCATCAGTGCTGGGGATTAAATCCAAAGCCTCAGAAACACTTGGAAGTACACTCCAGCCCCAGCCCTATTCTATACTTGTTCTATACACAGCTCAAGTTGTCTCCTGTCATTTGGTGCTCATGAGAGATCCCTTCTGTGAGACACAATGTAGGGCACACAGCCAACTACGTACAACCTCGCAGTGGACTGAGTCTGATCAAACCCTTATACATGCCTCCAGTGTAAAGGACACACAAGTGGAAGATCATTTGGAATGACATCACCAAACATGTCAGGCAAATACAGAACATAGCACATTTTATAGAGCAAATGATCAGCTTTCTCTAGCTATCCAAAGCCATTAACAAAATGGAGTAAAATAGAAGACTGTATTCTAAACTTTTGGAACTTACGAGATGATAATAAACAAATTCAGTAATGTAAGTTTTGTAGATTCTGATATTACACATGCTGCTGAAGTGAGCATTATAAAGTCTAATATTAATCAACTCTTAAAAGTTATTTTGAGGCAGTCATGGTGGTACATGCCTATAGTACCAGCACTAGGGAGGCCGAGGCAGGAGCATCATTGTGAGTTGGAGGGCAGTGTAGACTACGTAGGGAGCTCAAGGTCAGCCTGAACTACATACAAGATCCTGTTTAAAAAAAAAAAAAAGAGAGAAGTAAAAGAAAAAAAAATATTTTGAAAGAGAATAATTGGAATTTTAGAAGAGATTAAGAAGCTATTGTTAATTTTGAATGTTGTGTGACTGTATCCTCTCTCTGTGGTAGAGATGCGTAGTGAAGTATTTATGGGGAAATGATATGATATATTACCTTTTTCTTTAAAAGGACCTAGCCCATCCTCAAAATGGAAAGGAAATAGACATGTGAACATTTGTACATGTGGAGTTTACATTTTTGTTTAGATTTAAAAATGTCCACAGTGAAAAAAAAGGAAGATTACTGCTCCCCTTAGCTTTCCATAGAGTTCATTCATTCTTTGCTTCCCATGCACCAGTCCCTGCTAGGTTATCAGCTGGGTGCTAGAGATATCCTCATTCTCTGCAGTTTCTTTCTTTTTTTTAAAATTATCTTTATCGTTCATTATGAATACACATGATAATCACATTCAACATTAACAGCCTATACCAGAATATGACATGGCGTGATTCTCATTTTTTCCCTTTCCCCCCTGCCCTGTATCACCCCGCCCCCTATATACACAAGGGGGGGCCAGGGCCCCTTTGGAGTTTTATGCTTCCTGAAGGCTTATTTCACCAGTTACTGATTTCAATCTGAAGTCAGATGATTTACAAAACGATCTAGTCCTTCCTGTCAGCTTCATACCATGGAAGGCGACAAGGAGAACAAATAGGTACAAAGTCTGTTTGCTTTCTGAGCCCTAGTGAGAGGCCAGTATTGCTGTCATGTGCTTGTCTGATGAGATATTCCAGAGTTTGTTTTTCTTCACCCTGGCTTCAGAAAGTCAGGAAATCAATCTACAAACTCCCAGTAGATTCTCTTTCAGGGGCACCTTTGCCAGTCAGAATCTGGTTATAAAAGGCAACTTTGCAATGGGGTACTGCTGCCAGTCAGACCACAGGGACTTCTCTCTACACCCCCAGGACAAGAGTAACACCTACACCTGAGAGCGGAAACAGGAAAAGGGTACAAACTTGAAATATTGGATCTGGATGATGGTGAGGTTGATGATGATCTATCTGCATGGAACTTTTACAGTTTAAACATCTTTTAAAAATATGACATCTTCATCTCCTTCTCACAAGTTAGATCACTATTATTGTCTCTGCATTACAGTTGCTAAAGTAGTTAGAGAATTCCTTGGGAAAATTGCTGGTGAAGTTGCAGGGCTTTTTTTGAGACAAAGTCTTGCTAAGTGTCCTGGGCTGGCATGGCCGGGATCTTACAGCAATCTTTCTGCCTCTATTGCTTGAGTGCTGGCATGTCTACTACATCCCGGTATATTCTTTTAATTCCCCTGTTACTCAGTGATCTTTCAGCCTCTCTGGAAAATATGGCCTCCTGGACATTTCATAAAGAAGAGTGAAGAGGAATATGGATACTACAGCTTTAAAACTACCTATAATTCCACTACTAACACACACAATTTGGATTTAAGTATATTGTTCCCTTCAAATAGTTTTGTAAAATATTTTTAAATCTCTGACTGTTTAAACATTATAATGTAAAATCATTTCACAATATAGCTCTTTACTTTAGAACTGGGGTGTGTGTGTGTGTGTGTGTGTGTGTGTGTGTGTGTATGGGTTTGTGTGATTCTGGGGATTGAACCAAGGTCTTATGCATGCTAGATGAAATTCCCACCACTGAGCTACATTTGCAGACTGACATTTTAATTCTTTATTGTTTATATTTGTATAATGTATATTGCCTAAAACTGGATGCAAGAATTATTTCAGTGCCATTTGTGATAGGTAGTGTGACTTATTCCTCATCTTTCTCTAGAGCTCTCTCTTCTTAAGCAAGCTGATTTTTTATGACACAAAGATAAAGGCCTCTGCTTTTGCCTGCCATGTTATAGGGATTAGTATAAATCTCAGAGTAGCATTAAACCAGCACACCGGGAGCTGTAAGAGAAGATTGGCTGGAAGAGGTGCAGGGGGAACATTAACATTTCTCTGTGCCCATCTGCTTCTTCTTAGCTGAGGAATGCCCACTGGTTCTGCAGTGCTGAGCAAGGATCATAGAAGAGATATTGCCTTCGGTACTAGCCAGGAAAACACATGTGAAGAAAGAAACAGGGCAGCAACAAGTGCTGCCTACAAAAGCAAAACCTATTACAGATCAAGTAGAAACTTTGTCCTTGGGAGTGGCAAACATTTTACTGACATAATCTATTTGGAGTATTTGCATCATTCATTTTTATTAAAGAATCCCCAACCTGGGCTGCCATGTAAGTCTGAATCCCCCCAATTCATGGACTATTAATATAGTAAATATGTCAACTAAAGAACTAAGATCCTTGTCTTTTGACCGAATGGATTGGATTAAAATAGAACAGAACATACTTAAAGAACACAAGTACCAAAGAGGAAATAAAGTCATTCATTTAAATGAATTTTTCATTCATTTAAATAAACCTCATTCATTTACATGAGGTCTAACAGAGTCTAACAGAGGTGCTGAGGCACAGTGAATTTGGTCTCCACTGTGACGCAGCCACTGAGTCCAGCTCTGTGCCATGTGACTAGCCCTGACCTCGATGTCCACTTCAGTGACCTGCTAGAGAAGTGTGTGGTAGCCTTCTAATTTGAAAGTTACCTATCCTATAATGATGACAGCAGGGATGAAACCAATCATAATGGAAAAATTACATAAAACATTCTGTTGATAAAGTATTGATGCTATGTATTTTTGTTATGAAAATGAGAATAAAAGATATTACATTTTCTCTTTCAATTGATTTATGTAAATTGCATATATATATGCAATTATATATGCATATATATACATATATAAATAATATGCCATGTGTTGAACCTAGAGCCTCACACCTTAGGCTAGGACTCTGCCACTGAGCTAAATGTCCAGCCTCAATAAATGATTTTGAATTGTAAAATAATTTGATAGTGCTCTGAGCTAATGGTCATCTTATATTTTAGGGTGTTTAGGACAGTTTACAGTTTTTAATGTAAACTGTAAATAGAAGACTACATAAAGATAATATCTGCACTGATTAACAACATGCCTCACTGGACTAAATGGACCCATCAAAGTCAAAGCACTGTGAAATTGAAAGTAGACTATGACCCATTTAATAATAATATTAAAAGATGTTTATGTTGCCAACAACTAGATAATGTGCTTAGGTAAGAAAATGTTCTGAATATGACTTTAATAATAATTAATCTAATAGCATATATATTGTATATAAATAGGGTATTTAAGAAGGTATCAACATGTAAGCTTCTTTCAGATATAAATATTATGCAGACCCAAGTACTGATTATATAGCAGAGAAGTCAGGGTTTTCCCACCCAGGGCTTGGGATCAAACTCAGGACCTTGTGCACATCTACTAAGTTATATTTTCAACCCAGGAAATATTTAACTGAAATAGATTTTTTCTCTTACTAAATCCACAGGCAGATATGGAAGATTTGAATAGACACTTTCACTCTTCTATTATCTACAGAATTTCTCAAAATATTTTATTCTAGCATGAATCTTAATTTTCCCCTCAGTACTAGGGATTCAACTCAGGGACCACTAAGCTACATTTTCAGCATTTAAAAAATTTTTTTGTTTTGAGATAGGAACTCACTAAATAGCACACACTGGCCTTAAACTTACAATCCTGCTTCCTTAGCCTTCCATATGGTTAGGCTTATAGGCAAATGCTGTCATGGCTGGGTATGAGCCTAAATTTTCTTTCTTTTTTTTGTAGTGCTAGGGATCAAACTCATGACCTTGTGTCTGCAATGCAGGCAATGTCACTGAGCTAAACTCCCAGCCTTAACCTTAATTTTAATATATCATATTTCTTTACCCTTGGTGTTAACTGAAGTTGAATTTTCTAATATCAATAAAACCTGTGTTTATCCTAAAATTGTTATCTTTTGCCATATGACACTGTAAATAAAACTGAAAAAATAAGAAACCTTGTGTTTCTTGGGGATACTTTTTAGAACTTACTAAATGCTGTCAGTGTGCCATGAATTTTTGGCTTAAACATCAAGTGTACTTTCTTTTAGCTTTATGTGTTAGAGGAGGTGGGCTGGGGTAAGGGAAAATTTCTCTATAAAAGTTACTAAAGCAATATAACTAGCTAGTAAAACTATCAACATTAATGATGGCATAGAAGGTGACACCCTGCAAAAATATTTCAGTCATTCTGAATGAGACTTGAAAAAACATTTCTACAATGTTTATTTAACTTTGGGTAAAAGCAGGAGGCTTGGATGTCATAACCAGACTGACTGTTCTAGAAAGCAAGTCTACAAAGAAATGGAAATCATATTTACTTTCATTTTCTTCTCTCCACACTCTCAAGAGGCGAAAAACAGACACACACATGTGTGTGCGCGCACACACACACACACACACACACACACAGACACACACAGAAAGAGAGACAGAGAGAGAGAGAGAGAGAGAGGCAAGAAGGCTGAACCAACAAAAACTATGTGGACACATTTTAGGAATTCCATGTGCCTATGTGTTGTTTATGACTGCATGGGTATGTGTACATTGGATTTCAGTTTTAAAATATTTTCTCCATTTCCACAGTTTCTACAGCAGCTTGAAACCAAATAATATTTAATCAGTTCCATAAAAATGCCAAACTAACAAAACATGCATGAAAAAGGCAGC
Source organism: Petromus typicus (assembly GCA_004026965.1). Classification (NCBI taxonomy): domain Eukaryota; kingdom Metazoa; phylum Chordata; class Mammalia; order Rodentia; family Petromuridae; genus Petromus; species Petromus typicus. Next base: position 26,567 of record PVIR01016047.1, read on the forward strand.
AATAGAAGAAAGTGTGCTATATAAGTTATAGCTGACCTCAAACATCATTCACAAAACAAGCAAGTAGCCTAGCCAGGAATTTTCAGACTGCTTTTCTTGGGAGAAGTTAACTCCCATACAGACAGCTTCAAAATAGAAGAGGAAAATGACAGGTTAGTGTGGACCCGTTTTACTGATTTATCCGTAAAAGGAAGACTGTTTCTTAAACTAAAATGCAAACCAGCAGGGGCTGCTTATGAGAAAGAGTTATAAACACAAACAAGCACTTGGCATTCAGTCCGTCTTCATAGACAAAGACCTTAGTCCTGTCCTCCATGTAAGAAACAGAGTTTCCTCATCCAGCTTGTTCCCTCCTCTCCAGGTTTTGAAAGATTTTCCACTTCCTGATTCAGTTCCTTTCTCCTTCCAGTGTTTTTAGAGAATGTTCAAGTTTATCCAACAGGAAATACTGGAATAGGTTTTGCAAGACTTCCATTTCCCATCACTGGCTTAGACAAGAATAAGGGATACTGTGTGATGTTTCTTGCTCTAAGAGAGCTTTGAGCTGTTGGAAATTAAGTCAGGTTAATTTTAGTTACATTAGGGGAATATTGAAAAGGGCAAGTTTGCATAGTGCCGAGAAATAAGGGCTTGTGGGACCTTAAGGGGTTGTCTCATCCGGCCTACCATGCAGTAGTCACACTGCTTCTAACATCTGTCTCTGGGCCCCAAGAGGTTATTTGACTTAGCCTAGTAGACTTCCACCAAAGGAGATTTCCTGTGGCCTCCTATCATGTCCTGACTTAGGTTGAATACTTTTTCTTTTTTATCCATCAAATGCAGACATTCTACAATTTAGCCTTTACTATGCAGCTATGTGTTTTGTTTCTGTTTTTTTTTTTAATTTCAGAGATGCTGCATAAAACTAACCCAGATGTGCCAGCTGATATACTCTGAGTTTCTAGTGGAACTCTGAATTCCTTCCTGGCTCCCTGAGGACTCCTAGGGGGAAACTCTTTACTGTTTTCCTACCCACTGCTGGCTGGGGCACTTGTTTCTAAGGATTGGATTTTTCCATTCATGCTACACTCTGGTGTTCCCTGCCTGCCATCTCTGCTTTGCACCAAATCAAACTCAAACTCAACATCTTTTTTTTTTTTTTTTTTGCGATACTAGGGACTGAACTCGTGACCTCACTCTTGTGAGAGAGATATAGCAACATTGAGCTACATCTCCAGCCCTCAACATCCTTTCTTGACCAATCTCCTCTTATCTCTGTGTGCAAACTGCCTAAATCACTAAGTAAGACTCTGGGAATTGCAATAGGTTTTTCTGATGGTATGAAAATGAATGGTGTTTATCCACATACACACTTGATTTTCATTATAAATTTCACTGAGTATTAAATGCAGATTTATTTTTCTATATATTCACATATTAGAAATTCTTATAATTATAGTCATGTATCACATAATTATATTTTGGTAAGCAATGGGCCTTGTATACCATGGTGGTCCTGTAAGATTGTAATGTAACTGAAGAATTTTGTCACTTAGTGAGCGTCTGCTGTGTATGGTGTGATGTAAACCAGGGTTATAGTAACTGTGGTTATAACTCTATGTAGACAAAAGTGTGGCATGCACACTCATACAGAGTGAATAATACTTGACAATGTAACACATGACTATGTTACTGGTTTACATATTTTTGCTTCTTTCTTCAGATAATCTGATTAAAGTTACAACTAGAATAAACATGAAGCAATGAGTAGGTATTAGCCGAGAACTATGGTTGCACCCTTCTAACTTTTAAGGACGGCTCTTCAAATGTTTTGTCTTTATGTCTGGCATACTGTTCATATCATCTTTATTAATTTATGGTTCAGAAAATATGTTTATTCCATGTATGAGCCAAAGGAATTATTTGAGCTGAGACATTGCAAATCTAAATTGCAAATATAATATTACATTAGAGAAGGAAGATTGAACTCACATGCTTACCCAGTCTTTCCCAAGCGCTCACTGACTTAATAAGAGAACAAAAAGCTACAAACCCTCAAGGACAAAGAGAATGGTGGAGGAGTTTCTTCAGAAAAATTATTTGAGCAAGTCCCTGAGTGATGGAACAGAGAGGAAGGTGCAGACTTTGTTTCAGTGGAGCAAAAGGACCAAGAGGTCACACAAGGATTACAGTAACCAGAGTTCAAGCAGTGCACTGAGAAGAAAGGCAGAAGCAATGGAGGTTGTGAAGGAAGCATGAGGCTGGGCCAGGGAGCAGATGGCAAAGTATAAAAATAGAGCCTTTCCCCAAGAAGTGGTCGTCATGGCTGCCCAATGCCCACTGCACACAGAGCACTGTTTATCTATACCCACTATCATTGCCACCAAAGACCAGAATGTCCCTTACTAAGTTGATAGACTGAACAAATGACTGGTGATTTCAAAATACTAGACATGGTGAAGAGGAAAATGAGACTCAGTGTTTTATAGAATATTTGACATCACCCTCCTTCTCAGTCCCAAACAGAATACACAGCCAAAGATGTCTTCAGACAGGGAGTAAGAAGGTCAGTACTTCTTCAGAAAAACTGAATCACCTGACCTAGTGGTTGGTGAACTGAGGGAATGGCCAATTCCCTACAAGGTCTGTCAGGAGAGAAATCAGGTCCCCACAAGATCTGCCTAAAGGCAAGTTGGCCAGGTGCACCATGCATCCTTCTGCGTCCCAAATTCCATTTGTTTTTCCTTTTTGATAGCATTGAGCATTGAATCCAGGGCCTTTAAACTTTCCATCCTTTTTCATTTTTTTTTTTTTAATTTTGAAATGGTCTCAGTAAGGTGCTGAGTCGCCCAGTCTGAGCTCCGAATTGTCAGCCTCCCAGAGTGCTGGGATTGCAGGTGTGCACCCCATGCCTGGCTCTACCATTTTCAATCTGATTAAAAAGCCTCGGGTCACCAGAAAGTTAAGAAAACCAGTTAATATGGAGGTGAAGACAAAGTTAAAATGAAGAACACAACAAAAAAATGGAAATAGTGCTTGATTATATAAACATTAAAACTGTTGGGGCTGGGGCCGTTGCTTAGGGGCTTGGGTTTAAATCCTAGCACTATCATCAAAACAAAATATCTTTTTATTATTCCTGGAGGGATTTGAAAAGTTAATAAATCTATAAACAGATTATTGTGAAGATTATAAATCTATAAAAAGATTATTGTGAAGAAAATAGAGTTTTAGAAAATAAGAAATATGATAGTACGAGTCCTTCCATAAAATATAAGTAGTAGGGGTTGGATGATGAATTATAAAAATGACGAACATGGAAATTTGAATAAGATAAAATTCATAAAACAATCAATCTGGAGAGTCTCACACCTAATTAGTAGGAGTTTCAGGAAGTGTTAAAGGGGGGAAAAATTAGGAAATACTCAAGAAAATATACCAATCCTGCAAGGTGCAGAGTCACACACCTGTGGTATCAACCTTTCAGGGGGCTGAAGCCAGAGGACAGCAAGCTTAAGGGCAGCTTGGGAAAATTAGCAAGACTTCGTCTGAGAAAGAGAAAGAGAAAGAGAAAAAATAAAAATAAGAGCCAGCACAGAGGCTCAAATCTATAGCTCCAGCACTTGTAAGATTGTAGGAAGATCACCAAGAGTTTCAAATTAGTCTGGGCAACAAAAAAGCCAGGGATGGAAGTGTCCACCTGTAATCACAGTACTCTGGGAGGCGGAGGCAGAAGGATTAGAAATTGGGGCCCAACATAGATAATTTAACAAGATTCTATGTAAAGAAAAAATATTGTTGAGAATAGAGTTCAAGGTGTTCAATCTTTGGTACAAAAAAACAAAATAGAACAACCAAAACTAAAAATCACCAAAACTAATATTACAACTTCACAAGCTAAAGATATAGAAAAGATTAAAAGTATTTCTAGAGAAAGAAACAATCAGCATTCAAAGAGTGAAATTTAGAGATGGAATAGTGGAATTATACTTTTTATCATCAACACTAGATGTTAAAAATAAAAATGCTCAAAATCATGAAACAAAATGCTTTTAACCTAGAGTTTCAACCAAACAAAGGAGAGACCGGTTTGGCCAGACTGAGCCCTACTGAGACTTACCAAAGTGAGACAAAGAAGAAAAAAATTACCATCTCTCATAATTTTTTAGGAAGATATTAGGCAATGGGCTCTTGAAAAAGCAGGAGCAACTGGTACTCCCCAAATAAAGTTTCCAATCCAAGAGTGTAACAGAGAAAATTCCTGGGTAGACAGTCCCTTGCCAGGGGGAGCATGGAGGGTCTCTGAGGGTGAGCTCCAGGGAGACCTGGGGATGGAGGTGAGGGGCATTTACTCAGTAGCTAGTTGGGGAAGAGGAAATGAGAAGATAGTTTTTTCACTGGAGCATTGGGACACATTCAAAATAACATGATTTAACTAGCCAACGGTGGTGTTTTAGCAAAAGGAGGAGGAAAGACAGGAAGGGAAGGGCTGACAGTGTAGGAGGCAAATCTTACAGGAATCAAAATTTTAAAAGCCACTGGATAATATCTGAAATTGTAAACTAGGAGAGCAGTGTAACTTGGTTCATTTTGAATTATGATAAGAGTATTAACAATGAATAAGTCGAAAAATGTGTTGCCACATTTCCAAGGAGTCTGTGGTCTTTTCTAATACTTTCTTTTTCTTCCCTGAGGTACAGGGGATGGAATCTAAGGCCTTTGCCCTCAGCTACAGCCCAGGTCTTTCTTATTTTGATAGAGGTTCACATGCAGTCATTAAATTACCCAGGCAGGACTTGAAGTTTTGATCTTTCTGCCCAGGTTCTAGCTGTACAATATTTTTTGCCTTTCACATCAAGCAATCTTCACAGCTCTTTTCTATTTTTTTTTTGTTCTTTTTTTTGAGACAAGATTTTACTAAACTACTAAATTGCTCAGGTATCTTCTCACTTTAGTCTCTCTGAGTGCTGGGATTATAGGTTGACCCAGCTTGTACAATACTTTAAAGTGTAATTTTGTGACTGCTGTTTATTACATTGTTGTAATTACTAATGACCTTTATTTATTCATCCTTTATCTGTTGATCCTACACTACTCAAAGGAAAATTGAAAGAGTTTTTTAATGTCAAAAAAATCAGAACCATAGCTTAAAGAATAATATAGAGGTTACTCTAAATACAAACAATTAAAAAAATTGGAGATGCTTTTTTTTCCCCCCAGGGAAAGAGATGAAAGGTGATGTGGCCAGAACAGAAATTAAATGTTTCCCATGATGCATCCCTGCTTAACTGTCTGAATTTTTAACAACACTACACTCTCTCTTACTTCCCCGTTTCCTTTACCTGGCTTGTCCGTTCTGCTCTTCCCCATCCGCCTTGTCTCCGTGAATTGCTAATTCTACTTGTTTTTGAGACTGCACACCAGTCACTGTCTTTCTGGAGAGCCCTTTTTAGCTGCAGCCCTGCACAGGCATTTGCCCCATGCTCCCTTGGAACTCCATGCTTCTGCCGAGTATGGCAACAGTTAGTCTGTTGTCATTCTCTGGTCAATGTTTACTCCCCAAATGAAAGTTCTTCCAGGCACGAAGAATGCCCATTGTTTACTGCATGTGTTTACCAGGTACCACTGGACCTGTAAGTAATAGTCATTGCATATATTTTCAAAATGAAGAAATCAAATAATGGAACAGAGATATGCACAACAAAATGGGAGGAAGTCAGTGCTTCTATGACTGCTTTTGCAAAAGTATTTAAGGTATTGTATTTCCTTTTCACCTCAGATAATCAAAGTTCAATTCTAAGATAATTATTTTTACTTTTTTTTTTTTTTCTTGGTGCTGGAATCAAACCTAGGACTTCACACGTAGGCAAATGCTGAGCTAGCAGGCCAGCCAGCTTTCCACACTGCAGTGCCTCACATGAGACCATGTCATGTATTTGTTAGCATGCATAGATTTTTAATTGGGAGATTTCATTCTTTCTGTTGGTCGTTAAAACAGTATTTCTTACAATCAGAAGGGACTCTGAATCAATGAATCGTAGTGCAAATGAGGTAAGTATGACTACTATATGTAAACTAAGTGAAGAAATAGAACAGAGGCCAAGGATTTAGCTCAGTGGTACCACACCTACCTCAGAAGTATAAGCACCCAAGTTTGAACTCTGGTAGAGAAAAGAAAAATGGGGTTCTGACTTGGACTTATAGAATGTGAAGGGTAGGAGCTGTAAGAACTCTGAGATATCAGTTTCTTGGCTGGGAAAAAAGAACAGAGTCATGGAGGAAGAATGAGGAGCAATATGGAAAAGCTCTGTTACTTTTCCAAATTAAAAGCTAGATCACACACTGATAAAGCCTTTCAATACACTTACCTGGTTTATGACACACTTTAAAGGCAAAGGGTTAGTTGATTCAATGTTAGCATGGAAGTCACAAGTTCTAAGCTTCACAGCTCCCCCCTGGAAAGAAGGGAGTGCTGAAAAGAAAAACAAGGACTCTTGTTTCAGGATGCGTCATCACTCAGTTAAGAAAACTTGGAAAGTGGAATGTTTCCATGTCCTTACAGGCCACGACGCCAAACCAAAACCCAAATTAGCCACTGGTGGGTAAAACCCCTGATTTTGCAAAACCCAGTCCCAAACCAGCTCTGGCTGGATACAGTCAAGTGAGGGGCAATATTTAGAAAGTGTTTTTTAGAAGAATAGCAGAATGTTTAGTTGAAAGGCAGAAGAACCTACTTTATACTAGAGAATATTAGGAAAGATAGCTTACAGTAATTGTGCTCAGACTAGAGAGCAACTTAAGAGGAAATATCCCCACACTCCCATAGCTATACACCTAACCAACAGAAGATTAATGGACAGAAGATTCAGCCCAAAATGAAATTTAACTGATATCCTGATTGTATATGGTCCCTCTGCCTCACTTTTGCTAGGATTTGAGTCTTAATTTTCTATTTTCTTTGAGTATAATGAGTTCTAAAAGTTCTCTACAGCCTGGAGTAACTGCCTGAAAATCATACAAATAACAGAGCAGTAGCCAAGAAACCATTGTTTTAAACATGAATTCTAGAAAGGGCTGAATAAAAATGCTTCGTTTCAATACTAAGTAAACTGATCTCTGACATTAAACTGTTCCCACCCAGGAAGTGAGTCAGATGTTTCCTAATAAGAAAATATTTAAGTATATCAGAAAAACTCTTTATTGAATGTTGATTTTTCAGAGATGTGTCATTAATTTGGACCTTCATGTTTTGGAACCATTTTTGCAAATCTGGGTAGTAGAGTGATTGAAGACCTACCAGTCAGTCTGTATTCTTAGAACTTTGTCTTAGGGTTTGATTTTTTGACAATTGCTAAAAGTTCAAGGAATTTATGATTGCACATCCCACCTGCCCTCACTTCTGAGAGTCCTAGAGGTGTTTCATGTTTCCAAAGAGATCATTGTTGGTCAGGTACAAAGAGGTCTGTGTGAGTGGATGCAAACTGCAAGCATCTACAAATCGAGTGCTTCTTAAACAAAGATGGCCGCTGTAGCTTCCAGCACTCCTGTTTATTTGGATGAAGAGAATGTTTTGTGAAGGAATGACAGGCTGGCATATATTCATTAATGTCGTTCATGCTGTGTGACAAAATCTGGCAGAGGGACTGTGAATGGAACAATTTGTCCCAGTCTTATGGAGCCATTTCATTCTCAGAATCCATCCTGTGTTCGAGCTCACCTAAAGCAAAGTTTGGGCAAAGTTTCTCCAAAACTTTATTTTCTAAGCTTTTAGCTTTTCCTTGAATGCATGAAAATAAAGTTTTGTCTTCATATTCTTCCCAGAAAAAAAGTAGCTGCTTTTGGAAATTCTGGAAATGAGACTCAAATCTTCAAAGTAAAGTTGTAGAACCTAATGTTAGGTATTTTCTTATAAAATATATGTCAAATTGTATCATGATGAATTTAGGTTGATAAATGTAATTGGAAGCATCAGAATGTACATACTTTTAAAAAACTGATTAATATTGGCTAATAATTGTGATATTCAATGTTTTCATTTTGGCTTGTGTGGCCTCACTGCTTTTCTTTTACCTGATTGTGGCTGTTGTAATTTGGATTTTTGATATTTATTTTTAAGAAGTAGTAAGGTTATAATTACTACTCAGACAAGACATAGGGGAGAGCCCAAAAGTTATTCCACATATTTGAGTGCTTTAACATAATTAAATTATAATCTTAACAATTATAATTAATTATAATATTAACAATATAGTTGAATAAATATATACATGCAAAGCTTAGATGGCTGATCCAGGACAAATTAGTGAACATTTCAGACAGGCAGTATCTGATTCAGTATCTCTTTCTCTCTCTCTTTCTCCCTTTCTTACTTTCTCCCTTTCTTTCTTTCTTTCTTTCTTTCTTTCTTTCTTTCTTTCTTTCTTTCTTTCTTCCTTCCTTCCTTCCTTCCTTCCTTCCTCTCTTTTGCACCAATCTTGTTTCAGCCTCCCGAGTGCCGTAAGGAAAGGCATTTCCATGACACTCAGCCTGTATGTACTCTCTGAACACTAGGACCATCTTACAACAGGAAGGACTACTTTAGAGGATGTAGAGTTCACATTCCTTTTTTTTTTTTTTTTGAGACAGGGTTTCACTTTGTAGTTCAGGCTGGCCCTGAGCTCAGCCTCCAACTCACACCACAGCAATCCTCCTGCCTCTGCCTCCCGAGTGCTGGGATTACAGGCATGAGCCACCATGCCCGGCATTGTGGTATGTGGTACTGATTGTTGCTGGGGTGAGTCTCCATGCCCAGTATGGTATGTGGTTACCAGAGGATCAAACCTGGGTTCTTGTGCTGGCAAGACAGGCCCCGGAACCACTGAGCTAATTCCCCAGCCCTAGAGTTCACATTCTTATAGTTGTTCACATAGAAAATAGATCTTTTGTGAAAGATATTGTCAAAATACTGAGAGGATATAGTAAAAATTAAAACATCTTCAAGGATCCTTTCAAAGGTGGAACTTCATGTAATAAATATATCATTTGAGAGATGTTTGCCCTTTTTTGTGGTTCTCTGGATTGAGCCCAGGGCATTACATATCTTTTGTGTGTGTGCTACTGCTGAGTTAATTCACTAACCTTTTCTGTTTTGTATTTTGGACAGGATCTTCTACTTTTCTCTGACTAGCTTTAAATTTGTAACTGTCTGGCTTCAGCTTCTCACATAGTTGGAATTAAGGTGTGCACCATTACACCTAGCTGGAAATTGTATTTAACTTGATGCAGTTTTGGACTAAAGGGAAGCCATCTGAATGCAGTAGAGAAATGTCTTTAACATTTACAGCATGCCAAATGTTGAGATTTAGACAGTTTATATAGCATTGTGTTTGTTTCAAATGTTTATATTCAAAGGGATCAAGACCATAAACTCCATTTAAACAAGATTTCTTAGCTAATAGTCTTTTATTATTACTTGTTACATTTTTCTCTAAGCACATGATGACCAGACTCTTTACATGGGTTGAACTGTGACTTGCCCAAAAATACATTTTGTGACTCCAAGTACCTCAGAATTTGACTATACTTGGAAATGCAGTTGTTGCAGATATAATTAGTTAAGCTGAAGTTATGATTCAGTATGATTGTCATACTTACAAAAAGACAGTCATATAGACATAGACACTTGAAGATGGAGACAGGCTGGAATGAAGCACCTGCCAGACCAGGAACACCGAGAAATGCCAGTTGATATGAGAAGCCAAAATGAGACATGGAATAGACTGTTGTTCAAGTTCCTCAGAATAACCAATTGATTTCTCACTTCCTGGCTCCTTGAGAGTAAATTTCTGTTGTTTAAAGCCAGACACTACTTGTTGTTTTAGAACAGCAGGCTAAGAAAGTTGATAAACTTCCTATGGTTAACCACAGTTAGGAGTCATTTATGCTTTTTTTTTTTTTTTTTTTTTTTTTTTTTTTTTTTTTTTTTTTTTTTTTTTTTTTTTTTTTTTTTTTTGAGACAGGGTCTCTCTTTTGTAGTTCAGGCTGGCCCTGAGCTCAGCCTTGGACTCACAGCAATCCTCCTGCCTCTGCCTCCTGAGTGCTGGGATTACAGGCGTGAGCCACCACGCCCGGCACTGTGGTATGTGGTACTGATTGCTGCTGGGGTGAGTCTCCACTCCCAATATGGTATGTGGTTACCGGGGGATTGAACCCGGGCCCTTGCACTTGCAAGACAGGTGCCGGAACCACTGAGCCAACTCCCAGGCCCCATTTATGCATTTTTATTTTCCAGGAATTTCCTGTGTGTGGGCATACATGCACACACAGACACATATACCGGTATTTTTTCTTTTCAGAGTACACTGAAAACATTACATAACATAAAACTCTCCTGCATTTGGCTTGCTTATTTGTTTATATATTATCTACATATTTGTAGCAATAGTGTAGGGAAACTGGATTTTTAAATCTTTAGAAGGACTAAGGTTTCTGGGTTTTCAACTATAATAAATTGTTTAATAAACTTTTTTTAATAGAAATTTTTTTTTTTTTTTTTTTTTTTTTTTTAGGTTTTTTGAGACAGGGTCTCGCTTTTGTGGTTTAGGCTGGCCCTGAGCTCAGCCTCAAACTCACATCACAATCCTCCTGCCTCTGCCTCCCGAGTGCTGGGATTACAGGCGTGAGCCACCACGCCCGGCACTGTGGTATGTGGTACTGGTTGCTGCTGGGTGTGGGTC
>PVIR01016048.1:0-37258 GCA_004026965.1 Petromus typicus
GGTAACCACATAACAATACTGGGTGTGGAGACCCACACCCAGCAGCAACCAGTACCACATACCACAGTGCCAGGCGTGGTGGCTCACGCCTGTAATCCCAGCACTCGGGAGGCAGAGGCAGGAGGATTGTGATGTGAGTTTGAGGCTGAGCTCAGGGCCAGCCTGAACCACAAAGTGAGACCCTGTCTCAAAAAACCTTAAAAAAAAAAAAAAGAAAAAAGAAAATCAAAGTTGAATGTGACTGTGATGTGTATCTAAAATGTACCAACAGAGTCAATAAAGGAAAGAACCCCAGGGCCGGGGAGTTAGCTCAATGGTTCTGGCGCCTGTCTTACAAGCGCAAGGACTTGGGTTCGATCCACTGGTAACCACATACAATACTGGGCGTGGAGACTCACCCCAGCAGCAACCAGTACCACATACCACAGTGCCGGGCATGGTGGCTCACGCCTGTAACCCCAGCCCTCGGGAGGCAGAGGCAGGAGGATTGCTGTGATGTGAGTTGGAGGCTGAGCTCAGGGCCAGCCTGAACCACAAAGCGAGACCTTGTCTCAAAAAAAAAAAAAAAAAAAAAAAAAAAAAAAAAAAAAGGAAAGAACCCGAAAAAATACAGAATGAGTATTTGCTGTTTTCTATTTTTTGTTACTTATTTTTGGATGACATTTTATAGTTAGAATATAAAAAAGGCTTTTTATTTTTGGATAATGTGTTGAGACATATAGAAAAGAAAATAAATAATTTAAAAATAAAAATAAATGTTGAGAATGAAAGTTAAGGCTGAGGGGCTAGGGATTTAGCTCAAGTGGTACTGCATTTACTTTGCAAGCATAAGGGATGGAGTTTGATCCCTGATACTACAAAAAGAAAGAAAGCAAAAAAGAAAGAAAGAAAGACAGAAAAGAAAAAGAAAATGAAAGTAGAAACTATAACATGCACAAGAATTTTGGTCTAACAGAAAATAAAACAGGCAGAAATTTCCTCAACAAAATGCTCTGAATTTGAAAGCAAAAGCAAAACTAAAACTAATTTTAAATATTGAAAATGAAGGGAGCTCCTCAGTACAGAAGTGCTTCTGGGAGAACGTCGTTATCTCTGAAGAGTTTTTGAAAGTCTTTATTGTGCAGTAGGCTTATCATGTTCTTGGATGAGAACATTTAATCTTGTAACAAGATCAATCACCTCCTTCCCATATTAAATTGTGAGTTGAGCAAAGAAAAATGTGGACATCTGAGGCACCAGCTGGGCGTGGTGGCACACGCCTGAGGCAGAAGAGTCACAAGTTCGAGTCCCGTCTGTACAGTTCAGCAGCCTGGCCAGACCTGCATCAAAGTAAGAGAAAAGGAGAGTTAGAGGATGAAACTCAGAGAGAAAGCCCTGGATTAAACCTGCATGGGCAGAAAAGGAGCCTGTGGCATAATAAAAATTTCACAAATATGCATATAAATTTATTATTATCTAAAAGCATGTAAATGCAATAAGGATAGAGTGAACTGTTTAATAAATAATACTGAGACAGAATATGCACTGATCAAGTTTTGGGGCTTATCACATTGTCAAATACAAGTTTTCAAATAAAGACTCATATTGCTGATGATGGATAGAAGGAAACAGAATGCTCTCTAGATGTGTCTGGAGTATGGATTGATATATTTTTGAAGGGAAAACATGTAGCTTAAATGAAGGAGAAGTTCAAGTCTGGTTGAGTCAAGTATGCTGCAAGTGTGTCTCCAAGGTAGGAGATACCCAAAGGAGTTCGAGCGCGCTCACTCCCGTGTGTAGAAACTGGCCCATAGCTGCTTGGAGGCCTCCCTTTCTTCCTCTAGTCATGACTTCTTTATTCAGAAAAGGACTAACCATAAAAGGTAAAAAACTTGTGCCCCACCAATCAGTTACGGCCCTTTGTCCCTATGCGCTCATAGCCACGCCCACTCTCCTTATACTATATAAGCCTATGTAGCCCTCAGTAAGGACAGAAGTGTTCACCGAAACCTCGGAGTCTGCGTGGTGACTCTACACACTCACCCTCCCGGTCCGGGCCTCTACACACTCTCCCTCCCGGCCGGAATCTGATCCACAGCCTTATACCACCCCAGCCGAGGACGGCTACAGTTAAAAATCATTAACAATGTCTATACTTTATGAACCAGTAATTACATTTCTAAAAATGTGTTCTAGAGAAATAATTGTTGATGATGTGTTTAAAGATTTAATGATAAGGATGTTACCTGACCATCAGTTGTTTTCGCTGTTATTTACAGCCAGCAATAAGCTTCCAGTCCCCCTTCCTTAGCCTCCAGAGTGGCAGGAACACAGCTGTGCACCGTTTCATGCACTTCTCAAAGTCTGATCTGAGTTGGATCTGCAAATTCCCCTTTATCTTTTAGGGTAACATATCCATAGTTCCTGCAACCTCAGTAAATATCACTAAAGGAATAAAGTGCACAGAAACATAAAGGCCAAGGGAATTGGCCAAGAACTGGCAGGGTCCAAGAAATGCCAACAGATATTGGACTTAGCAGAATAGGATGCCGCTTGGAGAAGTGAAGGAAGGGGAATCACTTTTAAGTCCCCTCTTAACACTGCACGGCCATGGGTCTCCCTCTGGAACTTCTCAGAGTGGAGATGGAGGTTGAGTCCTGGCATCATTGGTTTTGGAGCAAGGAGGCTGGGCACTGAGAAACAAGGAGGTAAAAAATGGTATTTTAGCTGGGTGTGGTGGCTCATGCCTGTAATCTCAGCACTCGGGAGGCAGAGGCAGGAGGAATTACACTATGAGCCTGGGCTACATACTGAGTTCAGGGCCAACCTGAACTACAAAGTGAGACTCTGTCTCAATAAACTTAAAAAAAAAAAAAAATAAACAAACAAAAAAAAAGAAATGGCACCCCTTCCCCCAATACCAGGGATTGAACTAAGACCTTGTACTTGCAAGGCAGATGTGGTGCCACTGAGCTACATTTCTGGCCTGGAGGTGAGAAATGAGGTCAAGAATTCTGCGGAGGGGTGGAGCTTTAGCTTGGTGTCTCCCTAGCAAGTACAAGGTCCAAGTTCGATCCCAAGTGCCACATACCACAGTGCCAGGCATAGTGGTTCATGCCTGGAATCCCAGCACTCAGGAGACAGAGACAGGAGGATTGCTGTGAGTTTGAGGCTGGCATGGGATGTATAGTGAGTTCAAGGCCAGCCTGAACTACAAAGCAAGACTTTCTTAAAAAAAAAAAATAAAAATAAAAAAATTCAGGGAGCAAATTATGACATGAGGATGGCATAAAAATAGCTTTTTTTTTTTTTTTTTTTTAAAGAAAGTCTTGCTTTGTAGTTCAGGCTGGCCCTGAGCTCAGCCTCAAACTCAGCAATCCTCCTGCCTCTGCCTCTCAAGTGCTAGGATTACAGGGGTGAGCCACTATGCCTGGCACTGTGGTATGTGGTACTGATTGCTGATGGGTGTGAGTCTCCATGCCTGGCATTGTTGTACGTGGTTACTGGGCATGAACCCAGGCCCTTGTGCTTGCAAGACAGGTGTCAAAACCACTGAGCTAAATCCCCGCCCCTGGGGTATCTCTTGACACCTACTTTGCCTATCTCTCCATCACCTGAAATCTGGGGTCATCACAAAGACCTCCTGGGCTGAGCAAGGAGCTCAGTGCTTCCCTTTCTTACGTTGTAAGAACCATAATCCATAACCACATTTGCTATGGGCTCAGTTGTTCTTATCTACAGAAAAAAGAAAGTCCTAAACCCAAGGACTTGACAATGTGACTCTTTAAGATATTTACAGTGTAATCAAGTTTAAAATGAGTCATTAGGGTGGGACCTATGACTGGTGTCCTCGAAGAAGGGAAAAAGTGGATATGGAGAGATATATAAAGAGAAGATGATATAAAGATGACACAGTGATTATAATCTCAGCTCCTCTGGAGGCTGAGACAAAAGGGTTGAGTTTGAGCCATGTTGGGCAACCTAGTGAGACCTTGTCTCAGAAAACAAAAATAAAAATAAGAAGGGCTGCGAATGTAGGTCAGTGGTGAAGCACGTGCCTGGCACCCGGGAGGCCCTGGCTCAATCCCTGGGACAGAGGAAGGACAGCACAAGGCCAGTGGCTGGAGAGGGAAGATGGCTATCTAAAAAAACCAAGGAGATCTAGACAGAACCCATCCTGCTGTCCCTTGATCTTGGCTTTCTACCCTACAAAACTGTGCAATCATGATGTGTATATTTAATGTACCAATAAAGATAAAAAAACAAAAACAAACTGTGAGACAATACTGTTGGGGCCACTGAGTCAGCAGCCCCAGAAAATGAAAACTGCATTGTGTGATTCTCTTTGTGTATTGACCTTAACATCCAAATCACCTGTCTGCTTTGCCCACCTTGTACTGACCGGTCATGAGAAATGAACTCCTGCTCCCCTTGGATTATGCATTTCCACTAGACAGAGAATAGGGTTTTTTGGCTACAGCCACTGACAGAACCATCTATGATGATGGTCCCTAATCAGTGCTTTCATAATACTGCAAAGCGAATGTTGGATATCAGTGTTTTACTATAAATTACCACATGCTTGGGCCGCACCCAGCTCATGGACACATGTACACACAAGGAAGCAGCCTAGGGAGGGAGGGCTGGCTTTGTGGTCACTCACTCTGTTCTGTTTCTGTTCCCATCAATGTGAATTCTCTCCAGCAGTGTTATCTCTGGGGGACTGTAATGTGGCTATTTTAATGCAAAATTAATTGTCAAACGTAAGACTGCAGTCTCTCCAGTGACTGTCTCGCCCTCCAGCTAGTCATCTCCACTCCTGTCATCAGTGCCTGGACTTAGGTAGCAATATTCAAATCATCCTAAATGGCTCCAGCCTTTCAAACACAAAACATGCTCCTTCTCAGCCAGTTTGTCTCCTCGTCATTTCCTTACTTGCTCATTTCCACCAAGACTGAAATCCCTTCTAGAATTTGTCTTATTTCTCCATCCTCATCACTACTGTAAGAATACATCTGTTTTGACACCTGCTTCAATTCTCAACTAAATCCTGGAACACTAAAACTCTATCTTTAATGTTATATCAAAAAAATCCCTATGGGTTCTATCTCTGATTTTTCATGAAATCGCCTGTGAAAATACTAAGACTAATATTCTGAGTAGCATCTTGGTATGTAAATGAAATTCTTCTGAGGCAGGAAGATGTAAAAATAATATCCCCAGAGATTAATTTTACTTTTTTCATGATGAGCTCTACATATGTCAAACAGTGGAGTAGTGATTACTGTCCTGTAAAGCCAAAACTGTGACTCGACCCTCCGCAGAAGGTGCAGAGATAGCGCCTCAGGAAAATGTTTTTGCCTGTAGGCTGTAGAGCGCACTACTTTCCTAGTGCTTCCATAACAAAGTGTAACTGGGTCACTGAGAACAACAGAAATTTATTCTTTTACCATTCTGGAGGCCCAAACCCCAAAGTCAAGAGGTCAGCTGGCCGTAGTCCCTTTGATACGTGTAGGGAAATTCTCTCTTGCATCATGCTAACTTCTGACTAGCATTCCTAGCTTGCAGGTGCATGCTGCAGCCATAGTCTTAGTCTCCTCTGGACACCAGTCACTTTGGATTTGGGGCCTTCCTGCTCTAGTATGATCTCATCTGAATTACACTCTCCATGATCCTACTTCTAAATGTGATTAAATTCGAACTGTGTTGCTCAGCTTTCTGTTGCTATGACAAAATGCTTGAGGATAATAAAGCAGGAAAGATTTGTTGTGGCTCATGGGTTCAGAGTTGTAGTCTGTGGTCAGATACGTCCCTTGCTTAGGGAGATAGGAAGGCAGATACCAAATGACAGAGGGCCATGGTGGAGGAAGCCAGGAAGGAAAGGGAGTTAAAATTTGAAAGGGGGAGCTGGGGATTTAGCTCTGTTCTGGCACCTGCCTTGCAAGCACAAGGGCCCAGGTTCGATCCCTGATAACCACATACAATAGTGCCAGGTATGCTGACTGATGGCCACCAGCAATCAGTACCACATACCACAGTGCCTGATATGGTGGCTCATGCTTGTAATCCCAACAGTTGAGAGGCAGAGGCAGGAGGATTGCTGAGTTTGAGACTGCGTTTATGACCAGCCTGAACTGTAAAGTGAGACCCTGTCTCAAAAAACTAAAAAAATAAAAATTGAAAGGAGGATCTGGGGACATGATATGGGTCCCAAGGATATATCTCCATTCCCTTCACCTAGGCCCATCTCCTAGGTTTGTTTTTTTCACCTCTCACTGTCGTAATTACTTTCTCATTGCTAAGACACAATATTCAATAGCCAGAACTCTGTGGAGAAAAGGTTCATTTCAGCTCATAGTTTATAGAGCCTTCAGTACACAGTCAGCTGGTCCCAAGACATGGCAGCATGGCAGAGGGGCAGGGCAGCGTGAAGTAGGGAGAGACTGAGGGAGAAGGGAAGGAGATTCACCCTTCCCTACATCCCCAATGGCACCTCCTCCAACCAGGCTTCACCCCCCAATACCATATTCAGCTATAAACACATCGGTCAAGAAACCCACTGGTGAGTGTCACAGCCGCATAATCTAATGACCCCCAAAGCCCCACTAGAAGCACATGAGGCTCTGAGGGGACATCTAGATACAAACTGTTAAACCCACTAATGCAGCCACATTACGAGACGACCAGTGGATGAAGCTACAGATGACATTAGAGCCCCCAAGACACAATCACCTGTCCTAACGCCACCATGGTGGCAGCCATGCCTCCAGCACGCGGTCTTTGGGGGACATTTTAATGCAAACCATGCACTTCAATCAAGTTTTACGTTGGAAGGAGAAATATAGTTTAGTTCACCAAAAGGAGAGTAAGACCAATTTTGAGAAACCCCATGTATGCCTTGAGAATCACTGCACCTGTTAGAGGTAACCGGTATTCTGGCTTTTGTGATAACTTCCTAGTAACACTGCCCAGCTGAACCTGAGAACCAAGTGCTACCATACACACTCTTTTCGGTGTTGTTTTGCCACCATGTTCACAGAATCCTCCTGTTGTGGAGTGGCCACAGCCAACTCATTTTCACGACTTCACGTTCCCTTGATGGAAATAGAGCGTGATTCATCCTGTCTACTCTTGGGTATAAGGCCTGCTTTGTTTGCAGCTATGACGTATAACATTAAATATCCTGGTAGTGTATTGTGGTGCACGCATACACAAGTCTCTCCAGAGCCTGTCCCGAGAAAGGGAAGTAAAATGAGTGGTTACACCGATTTGTATTCCTCTAGTAGAGGATAAGGATTTTCTTTACTTCACAACCTTTTCAAGGTTCAAATACTTGGTATTTTCACATCTTTTTCCTTTTTTATTTTTTCCCAACACAAGGATCGTAACTGTGTCAGCATTAAATGTGTGTTTTCCTAATTATTATGGACAGCAAACACCTCTATCAAGTATTTGCTAGTCATTTGGGTTGCTCTTTTTTTTTTTTTTTTTTTTTTTTGGAAGCACCAGGGATCGAACTCAGGACCTTGCGCGTGCTTGCTGGACAGGTGCGGCACCACTGCGCTACATGCCTGGCTCTGGGTTTCCTTTGCAAATGTTCATTTGTGTTGTCTACTTCTTAGTGAGAATTTTAAAAAATGTATGTATTCTGAATCTACGCCTTTCTTAAGCAGGTGTTTTACATATTATTTTCCCCATGACTTGCTATTTTAATTATCTATCTCTGATTGAATAGAAATTCTGATTTTTAATGTAGTTGAATTTATAAATTAAGGCATTTATTCAGTGAGCTTCTTGTGCCTGGCACTCTTTTAAGGGCAACTTTTTTTTTTTTTGACAGGATCTTGCTATCCATTCCACACTGGCCTGAAACTCTCTGTATTCCCCAGGCCAGGCTCAAACTTGTGGTGAACCTCTTGCTTCAGCCTCTGCAGTTCTGGGATTACAGGCATGTGCCACCACACCAGGCTTCTTTTAAGGCATTTCTTCAGCATTTTCTCATGTGAGGTGTTTATGAGCTAATAGGGTGGGTAGCAGAAGATGAAAACACAACTCAGCATTTGCTTTTCAGATTGGGGATACAGGACAGCTTCCAACTGAGGCAACTTTTACTTCAATTTTTTAAAGCTTGAAGACTATTGTCATCAAGGTTCTGAAGGCTTCCTGCAGGACATCTGTTTTCTGGGAATCGGCAGCTGGAGCTCCTAACAAAATGCTCAGTTTCTCTGCTAAGGGAGGTGAGATGGGCTCACTCAGCAGGACAGTAGGGACAAGTATGACATGGTGGCCATGCAGTCACAGATCTGCACCGCTCAAGAGGAGCCGTGGAAGTGACCTTCGAGGCTTGAACACCAACTATATTCATGGCTGCCACTTGCTTGTATGCATTTCATTTAGCTTCCACAGTAGCACCGTTAGGGATAAAAAATATTCTAAAAAACAGAATCAAATTTATAGGGCTGTGTGCATGTACTGGGAACTGAACACACAGCCTTGCACATTCTGGGCAACTGCTGTCTTGCAGAATGACATCCCTGCCTAAATAAGCTGGCCTTGAACTCTGTATCCCAAGCTGGCCTTGAATTTGCAGCAATCCTCCTGTTTCAGCCTCCTGAGTGCTGGGATTACAGGTGTGAGCCACCATGTCCGGGTGCTTTGTTTCTCATTTAGGCAAATTATATGTTTATCTACCTGTAGCTATGTGTCTACCCCATGATGCCTTCCTGATTAGCAAGACATTGAACTATTCTTGTAAGCAAATGTCTTCATTTTTTTTTATATCCAAATTAAGTCATCTACTTCCTTAAAAGTGTAATCAAACCACTGAACATATTTTGGTTCCTTTGCGAATATTGGAATTGACTCCTCTGGACACCTAACTTTGTTGTGAGGTGTTTTACTCCGGGGTTTGCAGCTGGGTGTTGTAATTTTTTTCAAGAGCTACTGAAATGCAATCAAGCACAAACCATTTTTCCCTCACCTCTCCTCCACCACAGACTTCTTTGCACTGTAAAAATATCCTTTTTTTCCTAATCCTCTTGCCATTTCTGCTGCTGCCACCAATCAAAGGCTCTTCTTTGTTAGCCTTCTCTCCTACCCTTCTCCCTCTCCCACCAACAGGGTATCATTTTCTTCTTTGCCTTTTTGCGGTACTGGGAACTGAACCCGGGCCTTTGTGTATTCAGGACAGTGTTCTTCTACCGAGATGAACCTTGGAATAGCCCCAAGTATCCTTTTCTATTATATTTGGTGGTGGTGGGGTCGCTCATGATATCCAGCTGTCTGGATGGGAAATTGCTAGGAGAATCAGGTAAACAGAATACACTGATTTCCAGTAAATTTTTTAAGATGCTTATTTATACTAAAAATTATTAAATTCAATGGAAAGTAAAAGTCTACTATGTGCAAAGAATTATGGTAGGTAGTGGGGATTACAGACAGATGGATTTCTCATTTAAAGAATTCTTTAATCCTCCCCCCCCAATTTAAAGACCCAATTCAGAAATGGATATCTGAAATGAACAGATATCTTCCAGAGGAAGAAGTAAAAGCAGCCAAGAATCATATGAAGAAATGCTCAACATCACTGGTCATTCGCGAGATGCATATGAAAACAACACTGAGATTTAATCTCACTCCACAAAGAAAGGCTGTTATTTTGAAATTAACCAGCAACAAATGTTGAAGAAGCTTTGGAGAAAAAGGAACACTTCTCCATTGTTGGTGGGAATGTAGACTGGTACAACCTACTATGGAGATCAATGTGGAGATTCCTCAAAAGACTAGGATTAGAGGTCCCATTTGGCCCTACTATTCCCCTGCTGGGGATATACATGAAAGAATTAAAAGAGTCATATCATAGCAACATATGTGCATCCATGTTTATAGCAACTCAGTTTGTGATAGCTAAATCTTGGAAACAACCCAAATGCTCATCAACTCTAGACTGGATAAAGAAGATGTGTGTGTGTGTGTGTGTGTGTGTGTGTGTGTGTGTGTGTGTGTGTGTGCTTAATAAAATGGAGTATTACTCTGCCATAAAGAATGATAAGTTTGAATCATTTATACTCAAATGGATGTACCTTGAGGACATATTCATAAGTGAAATAAACAGGTGACAGATGTGTAAATACCGTATCTTTTCTTTGGTATGAGAAACTGAAAATGTAGATGAGTTCCAGAATGTATGACAGATACTGTAAAATAGAAAATATTCAAAAGGAAACGGTGTAATGAGGAGAAAAAGAGTATGATAGTAATAAAAGAGGAAACAAAGCTTATGTCTACGGGGGGGTTAGGTTGGTAGGGGAATGGGAAAAAAGTGAGAATTAAGTCTGTTATACACGGGTACAAATTCTCAATGTTGAGTGTGATTATGATGTGTACATATTATCTACCAATAAAGATTTAAATAAAAAATAGTGAAACAAAAGAATATGTGGTGCACACACAGTCACTATATTAGGAGGTATTAAGAGTTTTTTCTTTGTAAAGGTGTCACAGGAGCACAGATGAGAAATCTTTCATTAAACAAACTCTAAATATTAAAATTTTTATACTACTGTACACACATATACAGTTGTACAATTCTCTTTTCATTTAGGAAACATTTCATTTTACTGATCAAGTTAAAGTTACCCAAGGAATGCAAAAGCACCAGATGTGTTCTTTGCAAAAGTCAGGATGGTCATGTTTTCCCCATATATGATTAAAAGAAACTGCAGTATGGTAGACTAATGGCCCCTAAAGATACCCATGCCCCAGTTCTGGGAACTGCTGGTCCATGGTAAAGGGGAAGTGAGGCTGCAGATGAGATTAGATTTGCTAATCAGCTGACCTTGAGGCAAGATTATCCTAGACTGGGGCTGAACCCGAAGTACAGACAAACAGCATGGTAAGTGGGCAGAGCCAGCAGCCCAGTGCCAGGGTCTTGGGCTGTAGGAGACTCACCTGTCCACTGCTGGTGTGGAGATGGATGAAGGCAGCGCAAACCAAGTACAGATCGGCTGCCTGGAAACACTGCAGAAGCGGGAGAACAAATTAACCATCACAACTCAGACACACACACACTCTCAGCAACACCTTGATTTTTGCTTAATTACACTAGCATCTCCAGGACTAATAAATATGTTTTTATGTCTCATTTTGCAGTAATTTATCATAGCACCAAGAGAAAACTGGATAAAACTGGATTAAAAAAAAGTCTAGATCACTCTTTATATACTGAAATAGGAAAATGATAACAATTCCTTAGTAAATTTCTATGGTTTAGCATCCATGAAAATAAACATTGGTTTATAACCATGGTTCTAATGCTTTGAAAAAGAATTTGGGAAAGAATATTTGCTTTAAAGTATGTACTTTTTTCCTTTGCTAATCACAAGGGATGTATTTGAAGACAGATACAATTGCCAGGCAAGGAATTAACATTAGAAGAAAAATAAGGCCATTTCAATTTTATTCTTGACCTGACCTCTGTCTCCTTCGTGATTTTTTTTAGCCTATTATTTAGAAATGTCAGATTACAGAAAATTTGAAAAGCAGCAGTTTGCATATAACTGTCATCTATTCCACAATGTTAGCCTTAGGCATAACTAGAGAACAACCTACAAAGTCAGGAAGTGGGCATGATTAAAATTTCATTAATTTACAGATGTATTCACAGTTTACCAGTTTCCCCATGAATGGCATTTGCAGCCCCAAGACCCCAGCCCGCACTCCACACTGCTGGGCTGACCCGTCACTGTCGACCTCCTCCCACCCGCAATGCTTCTTCTTTCACCTTTCACAGTGTTGCTGTCTGTGAAGTTCTGGCCACATACTTTTCACAGTGTCACTCAGCCGAGGTTACACATTTTGGGCAGAGCCTGGGGGACTGTGCCTTACACAGCGCATCCCCCCCAGGAGCTGGTTGACTTCAGGGCGGATCACTTGAAGGTGGAAGGTGTTCTCTTCTGGGTTTTCCCCACTATGTTCGCATTTTTCCTTTTGTAATAGTTTCTTCACGAGGGGAGGTAGTTTGAGTCATACTGTTCTATGTTCAGTCTTCGCAGTGACTTCTGCCTTTAACAATGCAATACTGTGCTGCTTGATTTTGTTTGCATGTCTTGTCTCTTTACATCTTAAAGAAGGGCTGTCTTCCTCCACATTTCCTTATTCATTTATTTCTATCAACATAAACCCAGAAGTATTTCAGTCTATGGCCTAATATGATCCATTACTAACATCAATTTCTTAAATTGTCCCAGCACTGGTAGTAATAAAAGGGATGGTGCCTGTGAGCTCTGACTCGCCTCCCCACTTTTCTGTCATTTTCTAAACACTTCTCTACCACAAGACGTCCGAGGCTCATTAATTTGCTTGTCCTAGCCCAGGAGTTAACCAGTTCTTCGCCGAGCCCCGGTTCTCTTCATTAAAGGACAGCATTTAGGATGCAGGGTCTGGGCAGCAGGTGTGCTCACTGCTACTGGAGTCCTCAGCTCTGGATGCTCCGAGCAGACCTGGGTAGGTCCGTACAGCCTCCCTCCCTCACCTGGGAGTGAGGCACAGACGGCAAACCCCTCGAGCCCATCCCCTCTGCAATTCCAAAGTGACATCCATCATAGGATTCGCTCCAGCCTTTCCCAACACTTACTAGCCAACTCTTCCTTCAGGAGAAGCTCTGCTCTCATTATCCATGATAAATTTCCTTCTTTGCTCCATCTTAGTATACGTAAAAGTTTTAGAATTGCTAAATGAGAGCCTTCAGAGTGTAATATTTCTGTACAGTCCATTTTGTCTTTAGCTTTCCAACATTGTGACTATACTATTTTTCAGTTAGGCACGTTGGTTTTCTTTCCTACCCCTACCACTGTGGCAATGTTTCTCACATTAGTTTGTATTTTACTCTAAATTCCTATACATTATGGTTGGTTTTCATTATGCTTAGGGTATGACAAATACGACCATAGTTCAGAGTTAGAACTATGCAAAAATGCTGAGACTAGTGTCACCTACTACTCCACTTTCTACTTATATTCATGGTTTCTGTAACTGGTTTCGACTTTCTCACAGATGAACATACATGTATACTTCTTGAACTGCTTTATGGCATGTACAGTAAACTGCCGACATTCTAATGCCTTTTCTCAATATATGCTGAGGTCACATCAGTTTAGAGACCTTGACATTTTCAGCTCTGTGCCCTGTGTGCACGCAACTTTGCTGTTTTGCTAACTCAGGTATTTGCCATCATAACCAACGCTGCATAGGAACCGTGCACCTGTGAGTCTCTGCACTGTCGGGAGCCTCCAGGGCAGACTCCTAGAAAGGGGACTGCCACGTGTGCAAGTAATTTCATTGAATACTATCAACTTTCCCTCCCTAAACTGGATTTGCTTGCATTTCCACCAACTCCCAAATGATGTGCTGGTGTTACACTTTGTAGTTGTTCTTTTAGTATCATGGGTGAGAAATAATACCGGTATTTTACTTGATTTTTTTTTTTTAAAGATACAGTATCACTATATAGTACAGGGTGGCCTAGAACTTGTGATCCTCCAGCCTCAGCTTCCCAAATGCTGGGATTACTGGTGTCCACCACCATGCCCAACTTATATTTTAGTTTTAAAAAATACACTTTTTTGCATACATCAAAGGTATACAACATTATGGGATAGAGTAGGAGTAAATAACAAGGGAAAAAAAAGAATGTGATAGTAATAAAAAGGAAACAAAGCATACATATATATATATACATACATATGTACATATATATGTATACACATATATATATATATATACATACATATATATATATGTGGGGTGGGAGGTTGCAGGGCGGGTGGGGGAAGGGGAAAAATGATTATCAAGTCGTGTCATATTCTGGTACAAACTCTCAATGTTAAATGTGATGATGATGTGTATTTATAATGTACCAGTAAAGACTTGAATTAAAAAAAAAAACCCATCACACCACAAGAAAAAAAAATGCATTGTGTGGGCTGGGGATTTAGCTCAGTGGTTTCATGTCTGCCTCACAAGTGCAAGGTCCCGGGTTTGATCCGCTGTACCATGTATCACAGTGCCAGGCGTGGTGGCTCACGCCTGTATTCCCAGCACTTGGGAGGTAGAGGCAGGACGACTGCTGAGTTCAAGGTTAGCTTGGGGTACACAGTGAGTTCAAGGCCAGTCTGAACTGAGACCCTGTTTCAAAAAACATTGTGTGAATCACCTATTCATTTAAACATTTCTTTTTCTACAAAGATTTTTTTTTTTTTTTTTTTTTAGGTTTTTTGAGACAGGGTCTCGCTCTTGTGGTTTAGGCTGGCCCTGAGCTCAGCCTCAAACTCACATCACAATCCTCCTGCCTCTGCCTCCCGAGTGCGTGAGCCACCACGCCCGGCACTGTGGTATGTGGTACTGGTTGCTGCTGGGTGACCCAGTATTGTTATGTGGTTACCGGGGAATCGAACCCGGGCCCTTGCGCTTGCAAGACTGGCGCCGGAACCACTGAGCTAACTCCCCGGCCCCTACAAAGATTTTTTTTGACTTTCAAAATTTATGAATGGACCTCAGGATTTTATGTAAACTCATATTGATACCCACACTGGCACTTTAGAACTTCTTGTCATGGGGCCTGGGATTTAGCTCAACGGTTCTGGGGTCTGCCTGGCAAGCATAAGGCACATTTTGACTCCTGGTACCGTCTACAATGGCAGGTGGGGTTACTCATGCCTGTAATCCCAACACTTGGGAAGCAGAGGCAAGAGGATTGCTCTGAGGCTTGCCTAGGTTACACAGTGAGTTTAAGGCCACTCTGAACTACAAAGCTGAGATCCTATCTCAAAAAGTACTCATGACTTAAACTAGTAAAAGCTTGTGTCTCATTAGTATACACCAACAGCATATTGTAGAACTAAACTCTTTTAATCTGGGTATCATAGCACATCTAAAATCTGAGTAATGTAGGCAGCTGTGTTAGTCTATACAGCCAATTCTTATTACAGAAAAGGCTTATTTTTTTGTATTATTATTATTCAGCTCATATAGTCAAACTTTACACTTCCAACCTCAGGAATAAAATGAGACAGGCCTCAGAATAAATGAAAGAATAAATAGTGTGTTCCAATGCAGGCATAGTAATTTTTTTTTTCTGGGTGATCAGACACATTTTGGTACCATTTACCTCCCTACCTTTTTGACAGTCAGCAGATATACATAGAGTATTTTCTGTTATTAGGCTACTTTCGAATATGCTCAAAAACAAACTGAATAATCCAGTTTAACTTCCACGCATTAAAATGTATATGGTACTTTTTCAAAATGGCCACTTCTCTAAAATTAAGAAGACAAATGGTAACAATGTTTTTATGAAAACTGCAATTTTGGGATGTTATATAGAGACATTAAAAGCTGTATTTATTTTTTCCATGACCAGTCTTCTATAAAATTAATTACAGATCAATTAAAAACTTAGTTACAGTATGAAAAATTCAATTGCAAGTACCAAAGTGACTATTTGTGACAAGGATGTAAAGTGAGTCGGGAGTGTGTTCATAGACAGTAACACTGCTTTGTCAGTTAACATAAAGGACAACACGTTTCTCGGGTGGGTAGATGAGCTTTGCAGATGAGGGGAGTCAACTGCAGAGCTGTCACCAGCTGGTCCCCTGCCCTAGACTGAAGCACACCGTGGGGGCTATGGTGGCAGATATATTGGAGGGTCTATCTTTTCTTAGGGTTTTAAAATGGACTTTGGTTTGTTGTCGCTTGTTTTTATTACTGATTTCTCTCCTGACAACTAATTTAGAAAACAACTTCTGGTATGTAAAAAAACATATTGAACTCCTGGAAAAGTCAAAAGCAGCTTAAAATTTTTCAGAAAATAGTTCCCTTCTTGGTACAGAATTAAACACATTAACTTCTTATTCATCAGTAAAGAGCATGACTAGGGAGATCGGTGAATTTGTTATGATCATTTGAAGGGAAAAGTTTATAACAAAAATATTCATGAAAACCAGATTTGCTCTCACCCTTCATTCTGTCCTCCAGAAATGCAATGAAACAAAACTATGACAGCATTTAATGATTTCCACAAGAGTGACATCAAAGCTTTGACAAGAGTGCTGCCAAGTCTTTAGAAAGACCCGCAGACAGTGAAGTCAGGCAGTGAATGCGTAGAAACGAGCGTCACCCGCCAACTTCTCTGAGCCTGTTCACGGGCTTGTGTGTACTTGTGCCAGTTGCACAGAAAGAATTTGCTATATTTTCTACAAGAATGTCAATATAGATAGGGAAAGAGTTTTATCATATTTTAGTAAATTTTTAAAGAGTGTTAAGTAATCATCCTTTTCAAAAACATAGTTCAATACACAGAAAAGCTCAAAATGACTAAAAATACAATTAAAAAATGATGTCATAAAAAAGGGAACATTTTTATACATAGGATTTTATTTTGCACTGCTATAACAATTTCATTATAGACCAAGAGAGGAAAAAGAAAAAGAGGATAAAACCATCACACTGTGTAGATTACTAAAGCTTTTCTACTTTTTAACAGGATTTTCCATCCAGTAGATATACTGTTATATCCCCTTCAAAACAGACAAGATGCTTACCATATCTTAAAGATTATACGTTGCCACTGAAAGAAAAATTTTACAGTCACTGTACATCAAGGTTGAGAAACTGTCCCGCATGAAAAACAATCATGTGAATAAAAGAAAAAGAAAACATTATGTTTAAGGGAAGATAAAGATTAGTCCTCATAATGTGCCACCTAAATGTGGGTAGTCATTCTTCTTGGAGTAGCTTAGATGTTGGGTTTTCTTGCTTCTGCCCTTTCCACTCATCATACTGTTTCTACACAACAGGATTCATTAAGGCAAACAAATCCTTTTCTGAAGAATTCTTAAGGAAACTGCGGACAAATAGCAAACTTTTGGCATTAAAACAGGTTAACACATAAATAGGCTTTAGTAGTACACATTAAGCATATTTTTCTTGGACTAGTGACAAGAAAAGATGAACATGCTTGTTTAACAATGTCAAAAAGTTTAAAATTCAATGTCCAAGCAATTCCTAACAATGCTTCTGTAGCTTTAAGCTCTAAAGAGTAGAGGATTTATGCAAATGCATTAAAGAATTCAAGCTTGGCAAATTACACCCAAGCAGGTTGTTAAACTATATATACAGAAAGTAAATGATAAATACAGAATTAAAAGAGTCTTTCTGCTTTTCCGTTTAGCCTTGAAAATTTACAAACTTTTTGAGGACAGTTCTGTAATATTAAACGTTAGGTAAACCACAGGTATTGGGAAACCTAACTACACAAACTGATTTAAAATACTCAAGATGACTTTGTAGTGTTTAATACAATTCAGTTTGTAGTTAAGGGCACAAGACAACATTTAACAAAAATAATCACATCAATTGACCTAGAAATCAAATGCAAATAGATATGAATACGGTCTCCAAAATCTGTCTTTTTAAGTGAACATTAACCATTTATTCGAAGTTATACAAGAATTTGAAGGACTAAAGTCTTCTGTGACACAAAGCCATGTGAAATAGTTTCATGTCTCAGTGGAGCAGGAGCAGAGAGGGTGAAATAATAAGTGAGCAGCCCTATTTGGGCAGTTAGACAGTTAAAACGGACTCAGCAGCAGCCTCCCCCAGCCTGCTGTCCTCCCTGATTGCCTGCATGTGTCGCGTTAGTAGCAGCATGTTGGGGGCCAATTTTAATGCCATTTGCCTGAAACAGAAGAAAATAACAACCATAAGTGGACCCAATCAGACAACAGAATTTAATTTTTAAAAACTTACTTCATTCTTAATGACACATTTTAAGTAAATCTTAGCAACCATTCTATCTCTTTGCAGATAGTCTTTCTTTTCAAAACACGCGTATTTTTTAAAATAATTCTTACTAGGAAAACAAAATCAAGGTACTGCTGCTTTTTCAGGGAGTTCTCATAATGAAGAAATCATTTAAAGCAATTATTACCAGGACTCTTTAAAGGATAAAAATATCCAAAGCTCCTGCTGCTTTAACATGATGTAAAATCTTTTCTCTAGACAGCATTTCTGTTCCATGTTGAATCAGCTGTACAGGCTAAAGGCATGTGAATGTTCTGTGTCATCAATAATTTCTATGATCCTCGAAGACATGGCAGGTTGCCAAGAACCCACACACAGAGTGGTTCTTTCATTCATCAAACTCACACTTATGTCTTAACCCTCACTCCCTCAAGTGGATTTTACCTAAAAATACAACACTTTGAGACAAGTAATACAGTAGCTTCAGAAATTAAGCTCTTAAGGAAACTTTACGTCACAGTAAATCTCAGATTTATGGTGCTTGGCAGTTGCTCTGCAACAGTAGTAGCCTTGGGGTTTCTGGCACTCGCTCTGTATTGACAGCAGCTGATGTGGTTTCTTTTCGCTCTTTTGACTCCTCTTTAATAAAAAGCATGCCCTATGGCTCATTGGTTTTGTCCCCTCTAGGCTGCTAGCAACTTCTTGAGAAATCAAGGAGTCAGATTTGGCATTAGGCCAAATAAATAGCACGGCCTGTTGGCTCCTGACAGCACATTACAATCAAAGCTGCATAAGACACAGTAAAGCGGTCAGCTACTATATGAGACCAGACAGAAACAATGAATGTGCCCTTTTAAATAGAGGCTCAATTACTGTTCAATTTATAGGGCATTAGTCTCCAAATGGTGTCACCCTAAAATTAACTCAGAAGCACTACCATGTAAGTCTAGAAGACAGGATTTAGAAAGTATCTTATTGCAAATAAAAAGGAACGACAGACCTGCTTTTAGGAAATCTTAGGCAGACTACTGTTTGTTTTAGCAGAGAATACTGAAGCAAGCACCAGAGTGCCGGGTATATGCAAAGCCAAGAGACACACTACTTGAGAGCTTCACAACCCAGTACTTTTCTAACTGCAACTAGGAGAGGAACTGCCCTTTTTCTTTCAGGAGCCGAAAGTCTTAGTACAGACTGGAAAGTACATTTATGGAACGAATACCATATTCCACTTATATAGACATTTTGAAATAAGAATACATGTAGAGTGGAGAGTGAGGTCAGTGACAGCTGGTGAACATTATGAACTGTATACTTCAAAGTCTAACATATCCTAATTGCAGTGACCAAAGACTATCAAAACTGCAGAAACTCACTGACAGTTACCAACTGTACACACTAATTTAATCACTTAAAAACAAACTCTGTTATACTGGCAATAATTTCCAAACTAGAAGTGTTCTCCTTTTATGCCAGAAAACAGAGAACATCTTGCATCAGTGACATGGTACATGCATTCACATACTACGGTATTATTCCCCAAAGCAGATGACGCCATATGGACATGTGGATAAAAGTGGATTTTCTTTGCTCTTTGGGGGATTTAAATTATTTTGTATTACACGCAATAAATGGATGGGGCCACTTAGTTTAATCCATTTTCATTGACAAAGTGATGCTCAACTGGAACATAAACATTTAACTGTTGTAATTACATATAACACGTATTCATTCAGTTAGATATTTGCTAACTAATGGGCTATTAGAAAATATAAAATCATGAATCCAAACAGTAAATAAAAGTGAATTAGAAATTAATGCTAATCAACATTAATCTGTAATATACCTCGTTATTAATGTCAAAGACGCCTTCTTGAATTTTTTCATAAATTTCTTTTGCTGTATTAATAAATGCCTGAAACAAAGTAGAGAGGAACTGGGTTTACATTATTGAACATCAAAAGAGAAAAGGAACATTATATATAAATTCTAAGAGATCGAGTGCAGTGGTGTGCGCGTACAGTCTCAGCTTCCACAAGGCTGAAGCCAAAGGACTGAGAGCTCGAGGTCAGCCTCCACGATGTAAAACTTGTCTCCAAAACATAAAACAAAAGTAAAAAAACCAGCTCCAGAGAATATTGTAACATTTAGTACATGAAAATTAAGTGATGTAATATATTTTATTAACAAAATAAAGGATAAAAACCACGACAGTCTCAATCTTTCATGATAAAAACAATCAATTTAGTAATAAAAAAGAACTTCCTCACCCTGATAAACAGCACTTAAGAAATACCCCCCAACTGTGATATTTAATAAAGACTAAAATTCTCTCCCTTAGATCAAGAACTAGGCAAGAACATACATGAATGTTTATGAGCACTATTAGCAGCATCAGTCATAGCAGTCAAAATGTAGAAACAACAAAAATGATAATCATTGGAAAACAAATATGTGGGCTACTAGAAGAATATGATTTAGTCCTAAAAAGGATGTGCTGATTCATGCTACTGTGTAGATGATCCTGAAAACAGGTGCAGAAAAAGGCAGGCACAGAAGGTATACATATAGCTCCAGTGATAGGAAATATCCACACTAGGCCAATCCACAGAGAGAAAACACATTATTGCTTACCAGGGGCAAGGAGGAGAAGGGAGTGGGGAGTGACGGCTAATAAGGATGGGGTTTTCTATTGGGGTGATGAAAATGGTCTTAGATTAGACTGTGGTGAATTTTACGGTGTGATTTCTATTTCAAAAAAGTCATTGCTAAGAGGAGATATCATAAAATGGTAACAGTATATGCAAGAACACTACATGTCATATAAGTAACCCACATAACACTGTGTTGAAAACTACTTTACCCTGGGAGGACACTGTCCCACACAGTGTCCTGTGTGTAACTTGATATACAGCTGAAGAAGGAAAGAATGGGAATGGTTATGTTAAAGAGATAGAAGGCAATTTGAAGTTAGAATATGATAAACTGAATTAGGCCCAGGAAGGGCTGAGGGTATTGCTTAGTGGTCGTATGCTTATCTACCACACATGAGGTGACAGACTTCCCCTCAAGCACTTTAAGAACAAGCAAAACCAAACTTGCTTGACAAAATAGTCCTTAAAAGACAAAATTTACACACATTCTACATTTATATACTAAATACCACCAATGCTACAGAAGGTATGAACAGTTAGGTCCTAAATCACCAGATTTGAAAATATTTTTAAAAGTAAATAGGGTTTGTGGAGAAGAACAAATCCCATCTTTCATCTCTCCTATACTGAAAACATCTGACTGCTGAAGTTGTCATCAGAGCTTGTTTCCTAATTAACAGGACTGATATGTTTTCACCTTTAAAGGCCTTACGGCTCCCCAGAGTAATCAATCTACTGCAGCTCAATTACTGCACCAAGCACACACCAGTCAGCCAAGGAGATCTGGACGACTGGAGCAGTAGCAAAGATATGAATATGCATAACTCTAAGTGGCTGATCGAATCATCACAGAGGGTCATGAGAATTTGCCACAAAATAATGAGAAGAATTAATCACTGCAGATTCACAAGACACTTAGGATACAAGTACGCTCCTCGTGTGTGTGCTGGAGTTAAAGTGCAGAGACACTGGCTTCCCGCCAGCTATGAATGACTCACATTCTTCAAAATTGAAGTTATCCCTATAAATAATGAAAAATGTAACTTTATTTCCAATACCATGGCAATTACTGTGACAGCCTTAGAAATCAGGCTAACTGAATACTGAAGTCAGCAACAGATAAATTCCCAGTTACGTATGGAGCACTCACATGTGCACACTTCACTAGAACACGAGACGGAACCACAGGCCTCATAAACGAGTGGTAACAAGCAGCTTTATATGATGAAGGTCATTATTACGTTTGCCAATTTATGTAAGCAGCCTTTTTGCCTTTATGCTGATAAATCTTTTTAAAAATTGGCTGAAGAAAGCTATGCTATAGGAAATTTCCCAAGTCACTAATAATTTTAACTAAATAGTATTTAATACTTGAGTAGTTTGCAAAACACAGCTGTACCACATGTATTTAAGATATATTTTATATTTGAAATACATGCAAATTAGTTTCCTTTAAATGAAATATAATATGCTTTTTTTTCCATAATTTGTCATCTCAACAGAGCAGTGTTTGGATAATGCTCTCTTTACTGTTATTAAGACAGTAACATTTTCTGTCCTTCTGAACATATTATAAATAGGTTGATTCATATGCTTCATGAAAAAAGTTAACAACTGACCTAATTAGTGATTAATAATTGTAATGAACTTACAGGGTACAAAACCCAACATGACAAATGCAGATCTATGTACACCTGTTTTTAAACTACGTAGCTATGAATTGAAATTGCTGATTCTCCAAATACAAAGAACATTAACCAAATACTATGGAGGCTTATTAAAGATCAAAGAAACCTTCTAAGATATATCTTTGGTATAAATGTAAAATCTGCCTATTCATCAAAACCTTTCAATGAAGAGAAACAGACAAGTACATAACAAATTGGCTGGATTTTTAAAAAGTGATTGGGCCAGGGGTTTAACTCAGTCATTCTGGCGCCTGCCTTGCAAGTGTAAGGTCCCGTGTTCAATCCCTGGTAACTACATACAATAATACCGGGTGTGGTGATTCACGCCCACCAGCAATCAGTACCACATACCACAGTGCTGGACATGGTGGCTCACACCTGTAATCCCAGCACTCAGAAGGTAGAGGCAGGAGGATTGCTATGAGTTCAAGGCTGGCCTAGGCTACAATAGTGAGCTCAGGACCAGCATGAACTACAAAGTGAGATCCTGTTTCAGAAAACTAAAATAGGGCTGGGATTTAGCCCAGTCGTTTCAGCACCTGCCTTGCAAATGCAAGGTCCCAGGTTCAATCCCAGTAACCACATAAAACAATGCCAGGTGTGGTGACTCATACTCATCAGCAATCAGTACCACATACCACAGTGCCAAGCACAGTGGCTCACGCCTGTAATCCTAGTACTCACGAGGCAGAGGCAGGAGGATTGCTGTAAGTTTGAGGCTGAGCTCAGGGCTAGCCTGAACTACAAAGTGAGACTCTATCTCAAAAAACAAAACAAAAAACCCCAAACAGCCCCCCTTCCCAAAAAGTGGATTATTCAGCACCAATCCTGAGAGATGTTTTTCAAAGCATACATGTTTTTGTTCCATCTTTGTCTTTAAAAAAAAAGGAATTCAATGATCCAAAGTTTTGCTTTGAAGTTCAGGCTGGTCCTGAGCTCACTACATAGCCCAGGCCAGCCTCAAACTCACAGAAATCCTCCTGATTCTGCCTCCCGAGTGCTGGGATTACAGGTGAGATCCACCATGCCTGGCACTGTGCTATGTGGTTACTAGGGACTGAACTCAAGACCCTGTGCTTACAAGGCAGATGCTGAAACCCCTGAGCTAAATCTCTGGCTCAGTTCACTGCATTCTTTGCGGGCATATAAAATGTTCAAAAATAATTTTAAATATAGCTTGGTAAATATGTCAGGATGTTCTACTGTTCTTCACAAAATTAGTTTGAATTGAATGAATTCAAATTCAAACAATTCATATTAGTTTGAAAATGAATCTGAATGGCTAAGATGTTCCCTTAGAAGCACTTTATGTTTAGATATTAAGTATATTGTAAATTTTTCTTTTTGAGACAGGGTCTTGCTTTGTAGTTCAGGGTGGCCCCAAACTCGTTATGTAGCCCAGGCCAGCCTGGAACTCACAGCAATCCTCCTGCCTCAGCCTCTATAATCCCAAGTGCTGGGATTAAAGGCATGAGCCACCACACCCGGCATTGTGGTATGGGATTATTGGGGTTACAATGGATTGAACTCAGGACCTTGTGCTTGCCAGGCAGTACCCAGAACTACTGAGGTAAATCCCTGGCAAAGTATACTGTAATTCTGAACCTTTAGCACAGTGCTAAAATAAAGCAGGCACTTAAATGACTTTTACTAAAGTAAGACTGGGGATTTAGCTCAGTGGCTGCCTGGCAAACAAAAGGTCCTGAGTTCAATCCGTGGTATTGCAAAAAAAACAAAAACAAAACATAACAAAAATAACAAAGATGTACTAAACTCAATTACTCTCAAGAAGGAAATATCTAAAGGATACACTGGATTTAATGAGATGATAGTTTTGTGTTGTGTATACATGGATCTTTCTGGGAACAAGTTCTTTTGAGACTTTACTAAGTGGCAAGCAACAGACAAAACTAATAGATTTCAGCATAGGAAAAAAAAGTCTGCAGAGAAACTAATGTCAAATGTTTAACAGCACTTTACAATACACAACTACTAGGCAGATCGACAATTATAAAGTATAGACAGATTTCTTAGCAGCCAACTGATCTGCTTGCTTCCCAGGTAATGAGTGCTCTATTCTAGTAGCAGAAGCAGAAGCCAGTCTCTCTCTTCACTACACTTTGATTAATTGCCTTGTTCAGTCCTTCACCTTCATTTTCTTCATCAGCCATTAATTCTCTTGCCTTCCACTTTAGACACTAATCTTTCAATCCTTGGCAGCAGTTACCTGAGTGATACTGATAACACCTAAACTTTAATTTTCCACAAATTTAAATAAAACCATTACAATCTATAAAAGTGCTATAATTCAAATACAAATACAGCCCATACACACGCTGATATGTCTCAGGTTTCTGACCTTTCTCAAGGTCACCTATATTCAGAATTTTGCTAGGTTTCATGAAAGGTATGAAGAGAACATAGTTGCTACCATTGCTGAACTAAAACGAATTAGATAGGGAAATCTAAGCAAAAGGGCTCAAATTTCAGTTAAAGACAGCAAAAGAAACTCTGTAATACCAGAGAGAGGGAGAATAAGGGGGAGGGGACTGGACTTAGGTAGGTCATATTGTACACCATATACAATGTGGCAAGAGGGCTCTAGAACTCACTGGAGAGAAGAGGAACAGGGGAGAACTTGGAGCACACTGAAAATAGTCAATGCTTATTTCCTCATGTAACGTGCTGCCACCTGGTGGCAACAGAAAATTTACAGCACCTGTTAAAACCTCTCACTTTGGTTCAAGAATGCTTTTGTTTGCAAACTAC
The DNA here is from genome assembly GCA_004026965.1 of Petromus typicus. Classification (NCBI taxonomy): domain Eukaryota; kingdom Metazoa; phylum Chordata; class Mammalia; order Rodentia; family Petromuridae; genus Petromus; species Petromus typicus. The sequence goes on from PVIR01016048.1 coordinate 24,887, forward strand.
ATCAGGTGACAAACACAACCACGGCCATTTTTCCCATACAAACACAAGTGTGGTCATCTTTTCTAAAATCATGAACAAATTAAGCTCACAAACCAAGGTACCTTTGGACCTCAAAAGTATCTTGGATGGATGGTACAGAGTAAGATGTGTCTAAAATAAGTGTCTAAATTTCTCTTCGAACTGTATAATATTGTTCACTTTTCTTCTTGATTGCTGACATCTTTCATGTGCCTAAGCTAACAATAACAATTATTAAATACTTATTTCTGCTTAGTCATTATATTAAGTACTTTACCTACCTTAATTATTTCTTTAAAAATTCAAATGCTGGGGGGGGGAGGGAGAGAAAGATAAAAAGGTATTGTAATCTGGTGGAAACAATGTATCTAAAAGTGTACCCTGACTTAGTACAATTGTTTTACATATATTATATGTTCTTTGACTTACTAGTCTGGTCTTCAATCTGCACATATAATTAAATTTATAAGGTGTTATGAGATAAATGAACCTGATGCTAGAGGGAGGGGTTAAAAAAATTCAAATGCTGTATATGTATACTGAAATTAAATTTTTATTTCAAGTAAACCTGTGGTGGGAATGGTGAAGGGTAGGGCTCTAGTGCCAGCCACTCCACTCCAAGTTCACACCCCTGTGCCACTTCTCACGGGCAGTGTTGTTGGTGACCTACAGATGCCCATGACACTACTCTGCAGGACTTCTGGATTAATGCCAACACTGAGCACAGCACTTGACACGCATCACACACTTGGTGCGTGTCAGCTCTCACTCTGAAGGTCTGGGACTAAGACGGGTCCAGGTGCCAAGTGTCACGTGCCCTTCAGACACTGCAGAATAAGGAAACAGCAACCAAGGATCTTCAGTCAATTCATGTGTCTTCATTAAAGAAAACATTTAAATTGTACTAGCAACACATCGTGTGGTAAGGAGTTCTATCACAGATGGAAAGATGACTTAAATATTATGCAAAGAAGAGAAAGTCTCATGAAGAGAAATTCAAATTAAAACACCACTGAGATTCCATTTTACCTCAGAAAGAACGGCCACCATCAAGAAATCAAATAAGAACAAATGCTGGGGAGGATGCAGGAGAAAAAAGAATCCCTCTAGACTGTTGGTGGGAATGTAAACTAGTACAGCTATGAAAATCAGTATGGAGGGCTGTGGATTTAACTCAGTGGTTCCAGCATCTGCTTGGCCAGCGCAAAATCCTGAATTTGATCCCCAGTAATCTTATACCCACAATGATGGGTGTGGTGGCTCACGCCTGTAATCCCAGCACTTGGGAGGCAGAGGCAGGAGGATTGCTGTGATGTGAGTTAGAGGCTGAGCTCAGGGTCAGCCTGAACCACAAAGCGAGACCCTGTCTCAAAAAACCTTAAAAAAAAAAAAATCATAATGTTAAGTGAAGTAAATCAAACATGTAGGCTTAAATATTACATGGCTTATCTTTAAAAAAAGAAAACTACAAAACTTCTTATTCTGTGACTCCAAAATGTACTAGTTCCATTTCATTTAGCTTCCATGGAAGAAGACTCACATAACACCTAGTATGGTGGCTTTCAAATTCCATTTCTAGGCATCTCTCTTTGTAACACCTTTTGGAGATGAGGAGTAGGGTAGTCCAGGGAAGAGGAGTTCTTTTTCTTTCCTCTTCTTTCTCTGTGGCATCTTCAACCCCAAAGCAGAGCTCTATTTTTACTTCCTTCTTACATGTTTTGTGTTTACTCAAATAGGCCCTGTTGAACCTACTGATCTATAGTAACTCTCATTTAATAGGTATGACTGAGCTGAAAACAAAAAAACTCTCACAAACTGATGTGCCTAAGACCATGTATATAAAAGCAGTAGGATTAGAACTAAATATCCTCAGCACATTTACTTTAACACAGGAAAATGTTTTCATTTATTTTGTGTTGCGGCTTATTTTGAACACAAAGAGAACTCGCTTCATACACTCTTAAAAACTTTTTAGCTTTGCATTTCTACGGTTATTTTGGTATAGATGAAATGTGGTTAATTCTGTCATTTGTCTCCTTTTTACCCTTCACTAAACTTAGCATTACTGACTTCTTGTAAGAAGGGCAGGAGGTAGTTTAAACAAATTTTGATAATTTTAACACAGAGGTTGGGGGCGTACACCTCAGTGATCGAGCACGTGGCTGGGTCCATCCACATGTCTACAGCAACCTCAACTCCTTCGAGAAAACAAATTATTTTTAGTAGAGGCATAAAGGGGGAAACAATCAGGAAGTATTAGATTAGAAGTCTTGGGGTATTTGATTAGAAAGGCTTGGTGATTATGAAATTTAAGAATTTACCGTTCATACTTTCTGTCAAAGATAACAGAAAGATATGTTTAATTTCTTAGTTTTTCCCAGTGAATAATGCTCAATCTGAACGGGGGATACCAGTAAATGTAAGTATTCTAAACCTGAAAAATATAGGCAGTACAGGACAGATGTAAATCTAAAATCAGAACATAGCTTGAAAGATTCCAGTAGCTTATGTGGTAAAGAGGGTTACAACTTCTGAGAGTGAAGGCCTATGGTTTAAGCAAGATCCTTTTCATTTATCAGGAAAACCGAGGGGGGTGGGGTTGAGATGATTAAGCTCAATGCTCTTGGAAACTGGGGACAGGTAAGTGCATGAGCTCACATCAGAGGTGGTGAAATAAACATGAGGAACTCTGAGAGTAAACATCAAGTGAAGGACAAAATCAGAGGAGAGTTTGTGGGATACATTACCTGGGAGGCTAAGACTGGAAGGAAACAGACCAGTGAGGAGTCCAGAAGAATAATCGAGCTAAGAAACAAAGGCTCGATGAATTAACATGGTGACAATAGAGAACAATATCAAATGTAATGTGTACTCTGACAAAACAGGACTCGTTAAATGGTGAGTTAAAAGCAGCAAGATGTTTCTAATTATACCTTCTGTTTCTGTGACTGGGATGATGGGCATTATAAGAACTGAGGTAAATTAGAAATTAAGAAAATCAGATTTTGAGAAGGTAATACAACTTTTAGATAAAACTCTTATGCTTAAGGCATATTGTGTAGGAAAATCTTGGTGCAGTTATAATCCATTAATATATAATTGGATGTTATATGAATATATGCTATAGGTTAATGTGTAAGATAAGTCTATAATCTGTACACACTAGCTGCCCTAGTTCAGCTTTGAAAACAGATACAACTTTTCAAGAATTACAGTTTGGATCATCTGGAGTTCCTAAGATCAGTGATCAAATCAGATGAGGAGAAGCTGAGGTGAGACAGCAAAGTCTTCCAATATGTGGAGGAGAGTGGTAAATATTACACTAAGCTATCCTCAAGAAATGGTGAAGGCCCAAGAAGACCATCTCTGATTTCTAGTGTAAAGTCCCAAGGCATGACTTTGACAATGAGAACAAGGTAAAGGGTAAAACAAAGCTTTGAGTTTACAAAAACACTCCAGCTATCTAAAATACCTGTTCTACCACTTACAACAAAATCCAAGACATTTAAAGTGACTGCTCAATGCAGAGTAAATCTATTCATTTCTAGGACAGAACGAACACAAGTGTAAGCAAATGGCCTTGAAATGAGTCTTCTTCCTACTTAGCACTGTCTTCGTAAGTCAAGTGTTCTTCACACACACACACAGACGAAGACCCACCTATTCCGTCAAATTAGGTTAGGTTAGTTGGCTATATTTTCAGTTATTATGTTGGCTATATCTTTGCTATACTGGCAGCTAAGGCTAGTCATATCCAGCCCTGAATTTTCAATAGTTTAAGATATTTTTGATTATTTTTATTTTAGGCTATATAAAATGTCTACTTCTATTGTACTGAATTTCAAAAGGTACTCAAGTTTTAACATTTTCTTGCTTTTACACAAAGCTTAAAAATTATATATATTTATGGTGTACCACATGATGTTTCCATACAATGTTTAAACCAGGTTAAATATATCTATGACCTCAAACACTCTTTTATGCTGAAAACATTCAAGATCCTCTTTGTAGCTGTCTGAATACACAGTATATTCTCATTATCTAGTTGCTCTATTATGCAATCTCTTACTTCTACCTAACTCCAGCTTCTTCCTCTTCTCCCATAGTAATCACCTCTATTTTATTCCCAATCTCTATGAGGCTGACCTTCCTGATTTCCACATGTAAGTGAGCTCGTGGGGGTCTGTCTCATCTTGTATTTTCCTGATCCATTATCATTTCTACATCTTGGCTGCTGGAAGACATACAGCCATTTCTTTAGATGTGTATCAGGGTGTGGGATTGCTGGATCATATGTAGTTTTATTTATATTTTCCATGAAACGACCGTAATAACAGTACTAGTTTATATATCCATCAGTAGAGTGTAAAGATTTCTTTTTCTCCACATCTTTCCAGTACTTGTTATAGTTTTATTCAACTGATCTGGGCCATGATATTTAGCAAAGATGACAGTGGGCTAACAAAAGCAAATTCTCAAAATCTCTTGATTTCTGCCTCAAAAAATTTTTTTGTTTCTTCTAAATTCCCAGGCATATCAAAGCTTAATTTTAGATAAAATTGATAAAAACAAGGAAAAAGACCATATGTAATGGCTGAACAATTGAGAAGAATCTGACAGTTATAAATGTCTCATAAATGACAAGTGTAATCATTATTTACATCTCAGTCACCTGTATTAAGATTTCAAATGTCTTGGAGGGAACACAAGAGTACAAGCTTTAAGGAACATACAACTCTGAGAAAGTTAAGTTTGTGATTTAGAGGGAAAACAAAACAGCAAAGAATTTGTAGCAATATATACATAATTTCTGGGGTATTCTGATACCTTCAAAAGGTGATTTAAGGTGTGTACGAAGAGCAGCCTTACCTAGTTTTCCATAATCTTTGGTAGTTATCACTAGAGAGCTACTTATAGGTCTACAAAAGGCCTTTTCAAACCACAAAGATTGTAGGTAGCAACTAGGAGAACCATCTGCTGAAATGAAGGGTAAATATGCTCATCTAGATTCTCCAAAATCTTACATTTCAGAACACTGAGAGCAAAGAAATAGTAAAAATAAAGAATAGCAAAAGCAATTCTGGGAAACCAAAGCAAGGTGGGGGGGCATCATGAACCTTGACTTCAAACTATGTAGAACTACTGTGATAAAAACAGCATAGTTCTGGCAAAGAAACAGATCCAAGGAAAAATGGAACAGACTGGAAGATGCACACACAACTCCAAACAAACTCAGCCACCTTATCCTTGATAAAGGAGCCAAACACTCTCCCTTCAAGAAAGACAGCCTCTTTAATAAATGGTGCTGGAAAAACTGGCTTTGCATGTGCTGAAGACTAAAACAAGAGTTGTACATCTAACCATACATTAAATTAAAATCAAAATGGATCAAAGATCTAAATAGTAAAACAGATACACTAAATCTTCAAGAACTCTTGAAGACACTGGAATAGGCAAAGACTTTATGAACAAAACCCTAATTACATGGCAAGTATCACAAAGAATCAAGAACTGTGATCTCATCTTATTAAAAAGCTTTTGCATACCAAGAAGCCACCAACAGAGTGAAAAGACACTGCACAGTGTGAGAAAATTTTTTTTGCCAGCTGTTCTTCAAAGGGCTATTATTTAGAATATTTAAAGAATTTAAGAAAAAATTCAGATCCCCAATTTAAAGACCCAATCCAAAAGTGGGCACTGGAAATGCATAGACGCTTCTCAGATGAAAAAGTAGAAATGGCAAATAAATATATAAAAAATGTTTAAGATCACTGATCACTAATTTGCAGAGATGCAAATTAAAACAACACTGAGATTCCATCTCACTCCACAAAGGATGGCTGCTATCATGAAATGAGCTAGTTATAAAAGCTGGAGGGAGTGTAGGGAAAAAAAACCATATCCACTGTTGGTGGGAGTGTTGACTGGTACAATCACTGTAGAAATTCCTCAAAAAAATAACACTAGAGGTTTTGACTTGCTATTCCTTCTTGGTATCTTCCTGAAAGAATTAAAAGATTATCCACAGAGACATATGCACACTCATGTTTATACTGGCACAGTTTATAATAGCAAAATCTCGGAAATAGCCCAAATGCCCATTGACTGATGAATGGATAAAAAGTGTGGTTTTTTACACAATGAAATACTATTCTGCCATAAAGAAGGGTAAGACTGGAGACATTTCTAGCTAATGTGAGATCACACTAGTGATCTAGTGTGTGAGATCACACTCCTAAGTGAAATAAATCAGACAAACAAGTTTAAATACTAAATTGTTTCTCTGTTGTGAGAAACCCATAGTGGAATTGAGGACCAAAAAGTATAAGATATTGGGAAATGAGAAGGGGAATAAGTTTATGGTCATGCCACCCTGAATGTGCCTGGTCTTAGAAGTTAAGCAGGGTTGGGCCAAGGATTTAGCTCAGTGGTTCCAGTGCCTGGCTGGCAAGTATACAAGGTTCCCAGTTCAATCCAGTAGCTACATACCATAATGCTAGGCATGGTGACTCATGCCTATAAACCCAGCACTTAGGAGGCAGAAGCAAAAGGATTGCTATGACTTCAAGGCTAGCCTGGGTTACATAGTGAGTACAGGGCCAGCCTGAATTATAAAGCAAGTCTTTGTCTCAATAAAAAAAAGGAAGTTAAGCAGGGTTGGGTCTGGCCAGTCCTTGGATGGAGGAAGGGGAATAAGGGACAAGGGAGAGGGAGAAAGGAAAAGGGGAAAGGTGGGGAGGGAGAAAGGAAAGAAAACACACAAAAAAGAACAATAATGTCAATGTCTACAGAAAATATTACTGAAATTTTGTTTCATAAGAATAATGTTAAAGCTGAGGATGAAGAGACAGCTCTGGAAAGAGGAAAGCCTGGTTGAAGATTCCCTAAGAAGTGAAAGTGCTGGGAGTTCAGGCTGTGGAGGACATAGCAGCCGGGAGCTCAACCCTTTGTGGTAAAGGCCTATCATATGAGACAGGCTGTGTTAGAAAATTCTGCAAGTGAGCACCGTAGACTGCTTGGTTCCCTTCACTATCTTTCTCTAGCACAGAGCTCAGTGGTCTGTTTGCCTTCCCCTACCTGCCCATGTAATCAGGGATACACTTGTGTTTGGATATGTGCTATGTCCCTATGTGCACGAACTAAAAGGTATCAGGACCAAGTGGGAACACTTGTGTTTGGATATGTGCTATGTCCCTATGTGCACGAACTAAAAGGTATCAGGACCAAGTGGGACACCTCAAGAACCCACAAGGTGCAAAGCTACTTGAGGACAGCAGCGGCTTGGAACATACAGAAGGGTAGAAACACTAAAAGACATGACAGCCTTGAGGCATATAACATACCATTGGCTGTACAGCAGGAACAATTGAGGGACAGACTTTGAAGAACAAATAACTTCTGGAAATAAAAAGTATAGTAAATCGCAGATCACGAATTCAATGGAGAGTCTTACCAACAGATAGGACCAAGCAGATTTAAGATAAGGTTGAAGAATTATTATATGTAGATTATATTAAAGGAAAACACACATGAAATTGGAAACAAAAACATCTAAGAACTCAAGAACATGGTTAAAAAACCAAAATACAAATTAATGGTGTAGAAGAGGGCATTAAGTTAGAGACTAATGGCATAGAAAATATACTTGTTGAAGTAATAAAAGAAAACTTCCCATATCTCAGGGAAGATACAGATATCGATACAGGAAACATTTAGAATCTTTAAACAGGCACAAGCACAGAAGAGCTGCATGTCATAATTAAAATGTCAAGGGTAAAGAACAAGGAAAGAGGGCTAGGAATGTAGCTCAGTGGCACTGGGCCTGTCTGGCAAGTGAAAGGTCTTGAGTTTGATCCCCAGTACTGCCGGGGGTGGGGGTGGGGGTGGGGGGGAGGACAACCAAGGAAAGAGATCTAATCAGGGATTATGGATTCAAGTGAAGTATGTATCCAAGAAGGATCCAAGTGGAACATCAAGTCATTTACAGAGGTGAGCCAATCAGAATAACCACATACTCCACCGCAGAAACTCTAAAGACCAAGCGGGTATGGAACAATGTATTTCAACCAATTAAAGAAAATAACTTACCAATCTAGATTACTAAATCCAGCAAAACCAGTTGTCAGAACTGAATCTTCCAAAGTAAGCAAAAACTAAAGAAATTCAGTCCACTAAACCAGGACTGCAAAAGATACACATAAAGGAACCCTCCAATCATTAAGAACAGATTCAGCAGGGCATGGGGTGGTGCACATCTCTTATTCTAGTATTCTCTGGAGGCTGAGGCAAGAGAATAGCCTGAAGTTCAGGGCCAGGCTGGTGTACATAGTGAGCTCAAGTCCACCCTAAACTACATAGTGAGACTATCTCAAAAAAAGGAAAAAAAATAGTGAAAAGCAAAACAAAACAAAACCAAGAACAGACTCAAATGTCAGGACAATAAAATGATAGGACTTAGTATAGACTTTTTTATTACAACTTTGAGTGTTAATGTCTTTAATTCTCCAATTAAAAGACAGACTGGCAGATGGATTAAAAAATAAAACCTAAATTTTTGCTGTCTGCAAGAAACACACTTCACTGGAAAGATATACACAGATTGAAGGCAAAGGGATAGAAGACAATATGCCATGCAAATGAAACCCAAAAGCAAATGGGAATAGTTTTATCTGACACATTAGAGCTCAAGAAAAAATTAGAAGATGCAAAGAAGGCTACTACTATACACTGGTAAAAGGAACAGTAAGTTATAAAATTATAAATATATATGCACTGAATACTGCTGCACTGTTGGCGAGAAGGGAGTATTAAACTCACCCACTATTACTGTATTTGGGATCTGTGTTTCCCTTTTCAAAACGCAGTGTTTTTTTTTTTTTTTTTTTTCCTTCTAATAAATCTGATTGCAGCAATGTTATATCTTCCTGGTGAACTAAATCAGGAATTTTATCATTATGGAGGAACCTATTTTTTTTTTTCCTCTTAAGCATACTTTGATATTAACATAGCTAGTCCTGCTTTCTTTTGATTGATGTTTGTATATTATCTTTTCCCAGCATTTTATTTCCAAACCTACTTGTTTCTTGTAGGCATTTTATGGCTGAGTCATTTTATCCAATCTTTTGCCCATGTGCCTTTTAATTGGTATAATTAGATCATTACATGTAATTACTGACATGGGAGAGCTTACATTTGTCCTTTTACTTTGCTTCTTTACCATGTTTTCTGGTAGTTAAACATCTGTTGGTGTTCCTAACTGACTGTCTACTGTTTTTATGGTCAGTCTTTTTACACAGTTTTTTAAGTAGTTAACTTCACATTACTCTGCGTATGTACATTACAGATGTGCACACATTCACATATATATTATTCATCTTATTACACAGATTGACTGCATGACTGACAGGATCTCGCTATGTCGTTCAGCTGGGCCTTGAAGTCAGGGCTGATCTTCTTACCTCAACCTCCTAAGTGCTGGGATAACAGGAATGTTCCACCATGTCTGGCTACTGTCATCATTTTAACAAACCGAATGAAGTGTTAAAAACTTGACCCGTTTTGACATCCCTTCATCTCCATGGTTTACAATATTTCTATGTAGCCTTATAACCACATCAGCCATGAATACAATTTTTCTTCAATGACCAAACATCGTTAAGAATCAAAATTGGCTATATTTTATTTTTTTCTAGTAACACGTACCAAGATTTCTTTCTTTTATCATTTCATTTCCATTAACACATGCATGCCATGGTTGTAAATCATGTCTTGCTGCCTGGCAGCTTGAACCACTGGTGGGGTATGCATGATTGTCCCATGTGTGACTGCACTACTTCTAAGACCAGTATTATGAGTCTCCCAACTGAATAGTCATGCATGTATCACTAGTAGTTCCTGCCAGCACGAATGCATTAATTTACCATTACCACTTTCATATGGTAGATTTACTATGGATAAATTCTTACAGTTTTCCTTTATTTGATAATGCTGTGATTTCTCCTTCATTATCTGTTGCAGAGTATGGGGTTCTCGGCTGATAGTTCTTTTCTTCTAGCTCTTGAAAAATGCTGTGCCACTACTCTCTGAACTCCAAGGATTCAGATGAAATATTCGATGAATTATTTTTTTTCCTATAGGAGGGGTGCCGTTTCTTGTTTAAGTATTTTAAAAAATCTTTCTTTCAGAAATTTGACCTCAAGTTGGTGAACAGATGCTTTATTATGCAGCCTTGGAACTATCAGGAACCTGAGGCAGAGTTGGAGCTGAAGCCTGAGTAGAGAACCCTGGCTCTGCACGCAGGAGTTCTGCTCAGCTCTGGAGTAAGTGATGTAAGGAAGCTGACAGAATCTGCTACTTGCGTATTTTGCGACTCTGGAGTTACCCTTCTGGGCATAATAAGGGGCTGCAGTGCCTCAGCATGTTTCCTTGGAGCTGCTAGTCCTTGTGCTTCTTCATAAAATGCACATTTTCTCAGGAATATCTTAAGAATTAGTACCTCTGTGATTAAGGCTTCCTGATGCTATTTCTGTGACATTTTCAGGATTTATTACATGTAGTATGGTTTGTGAACCTGGCCTTGTCTGTATGACAATTAAGTCTCATATTTCTTTGTGGAACCCTTTGCTTGCTGAGACTATTTTTCATTTCTTCATTTTAGGCATGTTTTTAACTGTTTGTTAAGACATTTTTATGATGCCTGCTTTAAAATTTTGTTTGATAATTCTAACATCTTTGTCATCTCACTCCTATCAACTGCTAGCTTTTTTCATTCAATCTGAGATCTTCCTAGTTTAGGGTATATGGGATATTTTCCATTAAAATCTTGGTGAGTTTTGTATTATGATACTGGATCTTTATTTAATCTTCTGCTTTAACTGGCTTTTGCTGATGCCACTGTAACAGGGAACTAGTAAGATCGTGGTATTTCATTATTGCCAGGAGCGGGTGGTTGGAAAACCTCCTTGCAACCTAGCTGGGCATGGTACCTCAGGTATTCCTTGATGCTTGTATTCAGTAGAATGTCTAAGTGCTATTGTATCAGGAGGCCTATTTCCTGGTCCTCCGGCTAGACCAGGCTTTTCTTCCTTTGTGCTCCCTGGTCTTTCTAGCTTGTTAGTTTCTCTAGCACTCATTCTAGAGGATGAGGCAAAAATCAAATCCAAGGGAAATTAATGCTGTGTGATTCTTCAGGTATCAGGGTCTGCAAGTGTCTGCTTTCTTCTGTATCTGGTTTACTTTTAATACCTATCGCCTTGGTTGTATTTAAGTTTATCCTGTCTTCCCAAAATCAGAATTTTTTTGACTATCATTCATGGTCTATCTTGAATCATATTCAATCCTTCTGCGCCTCCCTGCTGAGTGCTGGGGTTACAAGTGTGAGCCACCATGCCTCACACTGTGGTATGTGGTTACTAGGATTGAACTCAAGACCTTACACTTGCCAGGCAGACACCAGAACTACTAAATCCATGGCCCTAAGTTTGATCATTTTTTTTGGTGGGGACAGGGTATCGCCTGGTAGTTCAGGCTGGTTCTGAATTCAGCTTGAAACTTACCCAGTAACTTTCCATGTTAAGGAATATCCTAGTTAACATCCCTATCTCAAATGTTTAATTTTTTTTGAGACAGGGTCTCACTTTGTAGTTCAGGCTGGCCCTGAGTTTACTACACCGTTCAGGGGGAGCCTCTACCTCACAGCAATCCTCCTGCCTCTGCCTCCCGAGTGCTGGGATTACAGAGACGAACCACCACATCCAGCACTGTGCTATGTGGTACTTACTGCTGGTTGGAGTGAGTCACCACGTGCAGCACTGCTATATGTAGATACTGGGGATCAAACTAAGGACCCTGCACTTGTAAATCAGGTGCTGGAACCACTAGGTCATATCCCCGGCCCCAAAGTTTCATTTTTGATCAAAAATCCTCCATATTAAAAGAGTTCACCATTAATTACTTTTATCTTTCAGATAAAACCTCATGGTTAATAATATAATGCTTATTTATAGATCCTTTAAAAATGAAATGTCAGATTTCTTAAAATTCTTGGTTTTTGAGAGGCAAATTAACTGTCATTATTAAATAAAATGATATTCTCTCATAAATAAGTCTAACTCATACCAAGTTGAAGTTTAAATAACTTTTTTTTTTTCTTTAGGTTTTTTGAGACAGGGTCTCGCTTTGTGGTTCAGGCTGGCCCTGAGCTCAGCCTCCAACTCACATCACAGCAATCCTCCTGCCTCTGCCTCCCGAGTGCTGGGATTACAGGCGTGAGCCACCACGCCCGGCACTGTGGTATGTGGTACTGGTTGCTGCTGGGCGTGAGTCTCCATGCCCAGTATGGTATGTGGTTACCGG
>PVIR01016049.1:0-37258 GCA_004026965.1 Petromus typicus
TACGTTTAGTTTGCTTCTGTCTGGTCCTTATGATTTATGTTGTCTTTGAGGATTTTTCTACCCTGTCCTTATGCTACCTTTTGCATATAAACCCCCACTAGAATATGCAGGATTCAGGATCTATCTCGATGCTTCTGCAGCTCACTGTAGTAGTCAGTGTATTTATGACTTATCTGATCAGTTGAAAGGTTTTATTTTTATTCAAGTCTTTCTAGGTACATTATGAATACACATCATCATCACATTCAACATTGAGAGTTTGTACCAGAACAACTTGAGTATAATTTCCCCCCCTCTCCCACCCACCCTGTAACCCCTAACTCTCTATATACATAAGATTTATTTCCTTTTTTTGTATTACTATCACATTCTTTTTCCCCTCGTTATTTACCCCTACAGGCTCTTTCCTGTTAAATATTTTCTATTTCTTCCAATATGTGCCTTTTAAATTTATTTTTATTTTTACAGAGTTCCAGAAAACAGACCAGACTTCCCTCCTAATTCACCTAATAATTTTCCAGACCTGTTATTAGCTCCTTAAATTAAAGAACAACAACCATCAGAATCAAAATGTTTGCAGTAATGAAACTGACCAACAGCATCAGACATATTGTGGTGAATTATTTGGGAAATTCTACCTGTAATGACTCAGGATTGTATTCACATGTAGTTGGGAAAGTTAAGCCAGATTTCCTGAGAGGGAGAGAACTGGTCAACATTGGCAACATAAAAAACGTATCAAAAACATACAAATATCTTAAAAATACACGAAAACAAAATATGAATAAACATCTTGTATATGTATCAAAGATCACACTGAAAATTTCAAATTAGTTACAAATACCTACAATGGCCAGAAGGTGCCCTCATTGTGAACTGTGACATTTCTAGTTCCAATAAAACGTTTGTGACTGAATTTGAGCAAAGACATAGACAAATATCATTCTGTTGACATCTCCTTGTGCACAAGAGTACAAGTCATCTCCTGTCCTCTGAATCTAGGGATAATATATTCATTAATGACAATATGAGCTACAGGTCTGATATGGAGACATTTGAGAATATGCAGAATGATTATCAATAAAAATAAATTGAAATGATGGAATTTCATACAATGTTGCCCTTTATTCCTGCACTGAGTGGCTGATCCAGGCATAGAAAGTCACTGAAATGAAATCAGTACATACATAGTAACTGAAAGTTTAAGGTCTGGCCAAGAAGATGGGGCTTAAATAGAAGAAATATAATATATTTTATGTACTATGAAGCATTATCAAAGTACAATTAGAAAATGGATATTTATTTCAATCTCACTCCACTGAATTCAATCCCAGGATTGATTTCAGTGTATAATGGAGACCTTTGAATATTAGGGCAAGGCAATTTGGGCATAATAAAATATATGAATAATGCAGTAAGGTGAAAGTCTATATCTCCTTAATGGTCTAACCTATGAAAAAGAGAAGCTTAAACAAAGGAAAATCATCTTGTCCTATTTTCAAAAAAGGAAGACGAAGATAGAATACAAAGACACTTTAAACAGTTGTGAGCAAGCTAGGGAGTACAGAAAAGATAGTGTATGGATACGGAGAATATTGATCTGACCATTGCCACACCCCTCGGCATGTCTGATCCTTATTATGAAGCAGAAAATAAGTAACACAAAATGATACTTACTCCACGATAATGAAGTCCTTGTTGGGCTTTATATACAATATACCAGTGAAGTTAAAAGAGGTGTATAGGTGGAAGAAACCCCCGATGACCACATCTCCATCCTTGTACACACAGGTGCACCTGCCTTGTAAACAGTCATCACTAACCAAGTTGCACACTGTGAGAGAAAGCTTCAAGAGCAAAAAGAATTATCAAAGGGGGCATCTTATGAGTAGTCACAGATGCTTGGAAAATGGTTTCTGCTGTGTCAGCCAAGTGAAGAGGAATCCTGTATATGTATTTATGTAGGTAGGGAGGTATATACATATGAATTAATTTGTGTGTTATTTATCATTTTACAAAAGTTATGTGCTTTATAATACCAATTTCTTTTTTTTTAGTTTTTTTTTTTGTTGTTGTTGTTGTTGTTGTTTTTTTGAGACAGGATCTCACTTTGTGGTTCAGGCTGGCCCTGAGCTCAGCCTCAAACTCACATCATAGCAATCCTTCTGCCTCTGCCTCCTGAGTGCTGGGATTACAGGTGTGAGCCACCACACCTGGCACTGTGGTATATGGTACTGGTTGCTGCTGGGTGTGAGTCTCCACACCCAGGATGGTATGTGGTTACCAGAGATCGAACCCGAGTCCTTTTACTTGAAAGATAGGTGCTGGAACCACTGAGCTAACTCCCTGGCCCAATATAACACCAATTTCTATTAGCAAAACTCCCTTCATAACACTGGAGAAAATTTCCCCACTTCCCCTGAAGTTCTGCATATGAGGCCTGATGTCCCTGAGAAAAACACAAGGTGGAAAATGTTGAAGATCTAGATCTACCTCTCCAGGTGCCATTAATTCATTCTCATCATTTACACCAAATTCTCAGGAGATCCCTCCTCCCCAGACTCTTTCAATTGGCTTTGTGCCTGAGTGTGGTTTGGGGTGATGCAAATGGGCTGAAATTGAGTGTTCACTGGTAAGTGTTTTGGAAGTGACCACAATAGACCCAGATTCAGGAGAATTGAGGCTCTATGTCTTCAATGACAAACAAAGAAGTTACAGCTTCACTTCCTAGGAATCAGTTCAGACACAGAGCCATCCCTGTATGGCTGCTTCTTGTCTGAGTCATGTGTGCAACAAAAACTTCACTAAACTAGATTTTCACCCAGTCCCTAAAAACCAGTCATTGCAGAATATCCAGAAATTACAAGTTAGTTACTCAAGTTTAAGAGAATTTCATGTAGATTATTTGAAATTTAAACTGTGCAAGGTTTTACTTTCAGAGATCAATTCTAGAGTTGATTAAATCTAAATTTTGACCTATTGAATAATTTGTAGTAATTTCCAACATGCTATTTCCATTAATACATTGTCATAATCTGTTACTACAGTAACTACCTGAAGTTTAACATTATTAACACATTTATGACAACATGTACATTGGTTCATAACATACTTCTGGGTTTTTCACCCCAAAATGATTATATATTTAAGAAAAATATATTTCTAAATTATATAGGTAGTAACCCATATCACAGTTGAGTATTTTAAACTTATCTAGTCCAAACTTTTTGATAAGATTGGCTAAATATTTATCAATTTTGTTTATTCTTTCAAATATCAACATTTCAATTCATCTGCTGGGTATATACCTCAAAGAGTTAAAAGAATCATACAAAATCAATAGATGTACACCCATATTGATAGAAAAATTGGATTGCTAAATCTTGGAAAGAGCTTAACCGTTCATCAATCGGAGACAGGACAAAGAAGATGTTGGGTTTTTTAGGTATAAAATGGAATATTACTCAGCCATGAAGAATGATAAAATTGAGACATTTATACTCAAGTGCTTATGCTTTGAAGACATATTCATAAGTGAAATGCATAAGACACATAGTTTAAAGAACTGTACCTTTCCTCTTGTTTGAAAGACTGTAGGTGTAAATGAATCTGAAAATGTATGATAGGTAATGTGAAGTAGGAAGAAAATATGAAAAATGAAAAGGGAAAGGGGAAAAAGGGGAAGGTAAAAAAGGGAAACAAAAAACTTGCTAATAAAATAAGGAAACAGCTGGTAAAGATTCTTTCTCATACTGATGGTTGCCTTTTCATTCTGATGGTGGTTTCCTTTGCTGTGAAGAAGCCTTTCAATAGGAAGAGATCCCATTTATTGATTTCTTCTGCCAATTTTTGAGCTGTATAGGTTTTGTTCTTGAAGTCTTTCCCTAAGCCAACTTCTTGAAGAGTTTTACCTAACTTATTTTGCAAGAAGTTTAGTGTTTCTGTTTTAATATTTAGATATTTAATCTACTTTGATTTTAGCTTGGTACATGGTGAAATAGATAAGTCTAGCTTATGTCTTTGGCAGGTTAAAGCCCAGTTTTTCCAGCATCATTTGATAAAGAGGCTGTATTTCCTCCATTGAGGGATTTTGGCTCTTTTGTCAAAGATGAGATGACATATGTGCACCCATGTATATAGCAGCACAGTTTGTGATAGATAAATCTTGGAAACAATCAAAATGACCATCAACTGGTGACTGGTTAACGAAGATGTGGTTCTTTTATAGAATAGAGTATTATTCTGCCATTAAAAATGATAAGATTGAGTCATTCATACTCAATGGATGTATCTTGAGAACATCTTCATAAGTGAAATAAATAGGTCAGAGATGTGTAAATATGGTATGTTTTTTTGGTGTGAGAAAATGAAGATGTAAATGTGTTCTAGTATATATAATTGATATTGTGAAATAGAATATATTTAAAAGAGGGTGTAAGGGTAAATAACGAGGGAAAAAAGAATGTGATAGTAATAAAGAAAAAAGGTGGTCGGGCGGCGAGGCTGGCTGGCGCGGGTAGCCCTCGGTCCTGCCCCGCGCCGCCCGCGGAGGTGCAGCGCGTCTCCTAGAGGAGGGAATCATGAAATGTCCGAGTTGGAGAAGACTTAGCGACCTTCTGGTCTAACGCTCTAGCAGAGAAAGGACATCAAGTGACAGCTGCCACCCACTGCGTGCTCAGCATCCTCCACTTGCCCTCCTCCAGGGACTCCCGCCATGTGTTAAGAAAATAGTTGAAAATAAGAATAGTCAGAAACTAAGACAAGAACAACAAGAACTGAACCAGGAAGCATTGATATCTCAGATCTCTAAGGAGAGGTAGAAGTAGTTAATATGGAACCAAAGCCATATGAGTCAAATGCTGAAGACCTCTTATCAAGTGGTGGCATCACGTCCAAGGAAGGTCCTTCAGGCTCATTTTTTGTGTCATCTGTTCATGGTACAGTAATTGAAAACACAGCTTCAACTGGGGCTTTGACACAGATTCCTATTTTTCCTAAATATGAAATGGAACTTGAGTCTCCTGGGAAAATTATTGCTTATCCAGGTAAGGAGCACATTGAACGTGTTTTGGAAGAATATTCACATCAAGTCAAAGATCTGCAGAGAAGACTAAATGAAAGCAATGAACTGCATGAAAAACAAAAGTTCTGCTTAAGGCAGTCGGTCATCGATTTGCAGACCAAGCTTCAATAGATGCAGATGGAGAGAGATGCCATGGCTGACATCAGACGAAGGGAGAATCAGTCCCAGGAGGATATGAGAAATCAGCTTCAAAATACAGTGCATGAACTCGAAGCTGCCAAATGCCTAAAGGAGGACATGCTGAAAGACAGCAGCGTGCAGATAGAGCAGCTCAGAAAGACCATTCTGAGTCATGAGGGGGTCCTGCAGGAAATTCGGACCATCCTAGTTGACTTTGAAGAAGCCTCAGGCAAGAAAATACATGAACAGGACAACATGTCTACCATGCCCTTCCGAAGCTTGGGCACAGCTGTTAGTAAAACGCTAAGAGAATTAGACACAGAAATTTCTTATCTGAAAGGGAGGATATTTCCAGTGGAGGATCAGCTTGAAACACTGAAAACTGAATCACAGAACAAAATAGAACTACCGTTAAAACAACATCAAGACAGAATTGAGCAGTTGATAAGTGAACATGAAATTGAAATAACAGGACTTACGGAGAAAGCCAGCAGCACTAGAAGCCAAGCCAACAGTATCCAAAGTCAGCTGGAAATTATTCAGTATGTGTGCTGAGGATCTGAAATTGAATTCGTAATTGAAATTGATCTTCATTTAAAAAATACTATTTTAACTAATTAACTGCGCTGAGATCTTTTAGCCATTGCTTAGTAGTTGATCCCATAAGAAAGCATACGTATTCCTAAAATGTACCAATAAACTCAATTTATTAAGAAAAAAAAAGAAAAAAGGAAACAAAGAATAAGTATATAGGGGTAAGGTTGCAGGGCAGGGGGGAAGGAAAAAAAAGGGAATCAAGTCATGTCATATTCCGGTACAAACTCTGAATGTTGAATGCGATGATGATGTGTATTCATAATGTACCAATAAAGATTTGAATTTAAAAATAATACATCAAAATCAAACAACAAAAAAGAGAGACCTGCCTCCAAAATACACACACAAAAAAACCCATAACACAAACAAACGAAAGCCCAATAGTAATTTTAGAGTTAAATACATATTAATATACTTGAAACTTGAATTAATATACATTGAAAGTTTTAGTTTAACTATAATGTACAATTGATATCTTAAAATGAAGTACTTAAATCAATATGCTCTTGTACACTTCATGATATACCGATTGGACACACTCACACACACTGACTTACACAAATATATACAATAAGTACATGTCTAAAACCACTGTAACAATCAATACTCTACAATAATTTCCTATGGCTTGTGGCCAGATTGTTGCCATAAAGTCAATTATGTCTCCTTAAATTAAAGTAAACCTAGTACTTGTGTATATGACCTTATCTGAATTGAGGGACCGCACAAATGCAATAAGGGAAAGACAAGTCCAGCCTCATTACAACATAAATGATGATTTTAGAAGCAAAGGAATACATCACATGATGGTTGTGTTAAAGGCCGATGAGAATCCCAGTTCACCCATATATTGGGAATTGTTCATTTTCTCAATTTTATCAATGAGTATTTGCTTTACATGCAATTAAAAAATCATCATGAGGAGTGGATATGTATAAATAGTACAGCTTCCTGTTAACCCCTCCACCTGCTTTGCCACCTCTAACTACATGCTTTAAACTATTTTTTTTCTTTTTCATTCTTGTTGATATTATTAATTTAAAATTTGCAATCATTTAGTTATAAGGTTCTAGCATTTCATCCTATTTGTGATCCTTTCCTCTCTCCTGCTCCTCTAACTCACATTCTTTTGGACCCTTTCTCATTTGCAGATTTATCCTTTATCTCCTTCAGTCCCTTCCCTAGTGTGAACTTTTTAGTTTGTACTTTGTCTTAATGAAGTGAGAGTTCTCATGCAGTTTGTAGGATCATATATCTGACTCATTTCACACACATTCAATTTTCAAGCTGACTCCATTTTCCTACAAATGTCTCAAATGTGTCCTTCCTTAACAGTTTGGTAGCATGCAACTATGAATAGATACCACATTTCCTTTATCTAATCCTCTGTTGGTGGATGGATATACAGGCTGCTTTCTGGGTTTAACTGCTATGAATTATGCTTCTATAAACATTGGTATACATATACTGGGGTAGTAAGTTGCACGTAACTCTTTGAGAAAGAAAACTAGAAGATGAAAATCTGGCTTCTATGAAATTTATGATTTTATATCGTTAAGGAAAAGCCACATAGGTGTGAGAGTATAGTTCATTAGCATTGCTCCCTGTCTTGTAAGTGCAAGATTCTCAGTTTGATTCCTAGTACCACACACAGACAAACACACACACACACACACACACACACACACACACACACACACACACACACACACGGTATATCCACTGATTTCTGCAGTGATTTCATTAACTTAGATTCATTTCTAAAATTGATTTTGTTGGTACATTTTATATACACATTAGCATCACACTTGACAAGACACAATTTAATTCTCATTTTTCCCATTCCTCTGAAAAACCTACTACCCCCCAAACTTATATACATAATCTTTGATTTGTGGTTCAGGCTGGCCCTGAGCTCAGCCTCAAACTCACATCATAGCAATCCCCCTGTCTCTGCCTCCTGAGTGATGGGATTACAGGTGTGAGCCACCATGTCTGGCACTGTGGTATGTGGTACTGATTGCTTCTTGGTGTGAGTCTCCACAGCCAGTATTCTAGGTGGTTACTGGGGATTGAACTCAGGTCCTTGCTCTTGCAAGACAGGCACCAGAACTACTGAGCTAAATGCCCAGCTCCAGGATTTCATATTTCTGAGTTTGATTATCCACAAAGAATTTACCACTCTAGTATCCCTCATATGGAAATCCTAAATGCTCTTAAATCTATGTCAGCTTTAGCTGCATGTTTTCACTGAAAAATATCAAGTTGGGACATTTCTCATTTCAGATTTTTGGAAGTGAGATGTTAAGACTGTGAGGTATTAGAGTGCTAGAAAGAGCTTATGTTCTTAGAATCTCATTTAGTAATACTAAAAATCATCACTAACAGGGATTGGAGATTCACAGAAGAATTTATTCATGGGTATTGTAAGCTTAAAATAAGAAATTACAAGGCTCTGAATTGAATAGGTTTCATTTTTTTGTTTTATTTTTATTTAATTTCATTTATTTATTTATTTATTTAATTTATTTATTTTGAGACTAGGTCTCACTTTTTGTAGTTCAGGCTGGCCCTGAGCTCAGCTTTGAACTCACAGCAATCCTCCTGCCTTGGCTTCCCTAAATGCTAGGATTACAGGTGTGAGTTACCAGACCTGGCACTATGATATGTGGTACTGATTGCTGGTGGGTATGAGTCTCCAAGCCCAGCATTGTTGTATATGGCTACCAGGGACTGAACCTAGGCTCTTGCACTTGCAAGGCAGATGCCAGAATCATTGAGCTAAATCCCCAGCCCTAGGTTTCACTTTTTAAAAAGGGAATATTTTGCTTTTACCATCTCCCATTGCCAATGATACTCTTTAACTAGAATTGATTAGAGTCTTCTTTTAAGTCAAAACAAAGGTTGTGGCTGTTTACACAGATAGGTTAGTTCTGTCCATCTGAAACAAAATGTGTCTTCCTTCTCCTCCCCTTAATTAGTATTCTGAGCATTTCATAAGCATGTAATAAGCCTTACTTTTTTTTTTTCATTCTGCTAAGGCAATGATCTATAGAAAGAAGAATCCTAGAGAGATGGTAGAAGACCTGGGTATACTTCACCAACCCCAGTATTGTGACAGCTCACTCAACGGATGTTCTCTAGTCTCATCAAATGATTTGATTCTTATATTCCACAAATACATAATGGAAAATTAGTTTTTGCCAGACTTATAAAGGTCCTGACATCATAACTTACAATAGCATCAAAGTCTTCATCTTTAGGCCAGTTTTTAAATGAAAAAAAAGAATGTCTTATGAAATTAGTGACATTAGCAAATTTAATTGTTACTTGTATTTGTGTGATCTAGAAAGATAGCTGTTTAAATGTCTTATCTACTTCCTAATATCAATATGGACCTAATTTTCTTTCTTATAACTTCTGAAGAAATTATTATATACAATTGTGTGGGATTTTTAGTCCTTCATCTGAAACTCTGGATAAAATGTATTTCTGAATTCAGTTTTTTTTTTTTTAAGATAATTACTTTACCTGACAGACAGGTAAATACTAAGTAACAGTCTCATAGGATGAAATGGCATGTTCTTGTCATAAAACCCAATATTTCTCCAGTGAAATACTTATATATTTCCACTCATCAGGATGTATAATTACATACATGTGTGTGTATTTATCTTTTGTTCCATCTCTTCATGTCTGTTTCTATGACAAAATTGTTTTGTTTCAATAGCACTGCAAAGTTCTAGTCAGGTGTTTTGAATCCACCAAGACTGCTTGTTTTAGAGAGCTTTGCTCTGACTCTTCAGGGTCTTCTACTCCCTTAACCTTTTAGGACTTTTAAAATCTAAAAGTGTCATACAAACTACATTTAATTTTTGTCTCATGTAGTTCCAATATTGCCTTTGTATAATATTTTTAGTCCATTAATGTTATTGGTACATTTTAGGTTTACATGATGATCACATTTTTCATTGGAGATTTTTACCTGTACATGAAATATCTTGGTTCTTGTTTTTTCCCTGTTTCCCTCCCCTTCATTTCATCCTTCCAACCTTTGCTATTTACAAAAAAAATTGCTTCTGTTTTCTTTATTTTCTCATATTTTCCTATCTCATCTTTTCATCCTCCACTTTCCCACTTTCCCTTCCCCTATGGATCTTTTTCTTTTTTCTGTTTTACTTTGTCTATTACATATTTGGTCCATAATTACTCTTGTAGTTTCTCACACCAGAAAAACTACTTCATATTTACATGTGTGTCTCGTTTATTACACTTAAGCATATGGCCGCAATATGTACCCATGTAGCTGTAAGTGCCTCTAGTTTATCATTCTTTATGGATGATTATTACTCCATTTTATTTTTTTAAAAAATTATATCTTTTATCACAGTAATATATGCACCTATCTGTTTATAGTGACGCCATTCATCACATCTAAAACTTGGAAACATCACCTTCTTGCACACTTTAAATATATTAATTTTCCTAACCTATGTACAGAAGAGGCCTTTGCACCTTCTACTTTATTCCTCAGTTTCTTTTATTATGTATTATATTTTTATTGTAAAGACTTCACAATTTTGGATAGGCTTTTCTTATATCTCTCTTCTTTAAAAAAATAAATATTTATTGGTACATTATGTATATACACCATGATCACATTAAATATTGAAAATTTGCTACAGTATACGATATGATTTAATGCTAATTTTTCACATTCCGCTATCCAACCTAACCCCCACATATGCACAAGCTTGTTTTTACCATCACATGTTTTCTTTCCCCTCATTACAAGCAATTTCCCTTGGAATATTTTCTATTTCACAATATATATCATATATTCTAGAACTTATTTGCATCCTCATTTTATCATACTGGAGAAAAGAAATGATATTTACACATCTGTGACCTATTTATTTCATTTAGGAGTGTGTCCTTAAGGTACACCCTTTTGAGTACAAATGACTTAAACTTACCATTCTTTATGGCAGAGTAATATTCCATTTTATTACAGAACCACATCTTCTTTATCCAGTCTCCAGTGGATGAGCATTTGTGTTTTTTCAGAGATTTAGCAATTACAAACTTATCTTCTCTAATCATGGGTTCACATATGTCACTGTGATATAAACGTTGTAATTCTTTCATGTATATCCCTAGCTGGCGATTAGCAGTGTCAAATGGGACCACTAATCCTAGATTTTGGAGAAATCTCCACACTGATCTTCATAGTGATTGTACAAGTCTATATTCCTACCACCAGTTGAGAAGGATTCCTCTCTCTCTCAAGCCTGTCCCGTATATATTGCTAACTAATCTCAAAAGAGCAGCCATTTTATTTTGGGTTTTTTTTTTTTTTTTTTTTTTGTGGAAGGAGATGAAATATCCCTCATGTTTGCATCTAGATCTGTTGAATGACCAGTGATTTCAGCATTTCTTCATATGCTTCCTAGCTGCTTCTACTTCTTTTTGTCAAAATTGTCTGTTCATTTCAGACACCCATTTTTAAATTAGGTTTTTAAATTGGGGAGGGCCAATATTTTAAGGTCATTATACATTTGAGATAGTAGCCCTTTGTGTGAGAAACTGCTGGTAAAGATTTTTCTCATATTGTTGGTTGTCTTTTTGTTCTGTTTGTTGTTTCTATGGTTGTGTAGAAGCTTTTTGACTTCGTATTTTAATTGTATTTTTTAAATTTTTTAATTCAAATCTGTATTGGTACATTATGAATACACATCATCATCACATTCAACATTCAGTGTTTTTACCAGAATATGACATGATTTGATTTTCATTTTCCCCCTTCCTCTTCCGCCATGTAGCTTCCACCTCCTATATGCATAAGCTTCGTTTCTTTTTTTCATTATTACTATCACATTTTTTAAATTTTTAAATCTTTATTGGTATATTACATATACGCATCATGATTGCACTCCATAATGGGGATTTGTACTAGTATAAGAGACAACTTAATTCTCATTTTTTCCCATAGCCCTACCCACCGTACCACCTCCCATAAACATAAAATTTGTTTCCTTACTTTTTTGTTACAATCTCATCAACATTTTCCCCTTCTTCCTATTTTACACTGAGCATTTTTTACTGTCACATTTTCTTCTCACGCTATTTACCTCTATACCTCTTTCCTTTAAAATATTTTCTACTTCACAAAATTAAATATACACAACAGAACTCATTTACATCTTTATTTTCTCATACCCCAAAAAAAGATATATTTACATATCTGTCACCTATTTATTTCACTAATGAGGATGTCCTCAAGGTACAACCATTTGATTATGAATGACTCAATCTTATTTTTTTAATGGCAGAAGAACACTCCATTATATAAAAGAACCACATCCTCTTTATCTAGTCTCCAGTTGATGGACATTTTGGTTGTTTCCTAGATTTAGCAATCACAAAGTGAACTGCTATAAACACTGAACTACTATAAACACGTATGTCTCTGTGATATGAAACTTTTAATTCTTTTGTGTAGATACCTAGCAGAGAGATGGTGGGGTCAAATGGGATCTCTAATCCTAGCTTTTTGAGTGATCTCCACACTGATTTCCACAGAGGTTGTATGAGTACCAACAGGGAAGTGTTCGTTTTTTCTCCAAGCCTTTCCAACAGTTGCTGCTGGCTAATTCTGAAACACCAGCCATTCCTGTGCACTGAAATGAAATCTCAGTATTGTTTTCATCTGCATCTCTCAAATGACCAATTATTTGGAGCATTTTTTTATATACATCTTAGCTTCTCTTACTTCTTCTTCTGCAATGTATCAGTTCATTTCAGATGCCTATTTTTGAGTTGCATCTTTAAATTTAAGTGGGGTGATTTTTTAAAGCTCTTTATATATTCTAAATAGTAGCCCTTTTCTGAGGAACAGCTGGTAAAGATTCTTTCATATATTGTTGGTTGTCTTTTTGCTCTGTTGGTGGTTTCCTTTGCTGTGCAGAAGCTTTTCAATAGAATGAGATCTCATTTGTTGATTTCTTTTGCCATTTTTCACTTTTTTTTTTTTTTAGGTTTTTTGAGACAGGGTCTCACTTTTGTGGTTCAGGCTGGCCCTGAGCTCTGCCTCAAACTCACATCACAATCCTCCTGCCTCTGCCTCCCGAGTGCTGGGATTACAGGCGTGAGCCACCACGCCCGGCACTGTGGTATGTGGTACTGGTTGCTGCTGGGTTGAGTCTCCACACCCAGTATTGTTATGTGGTTACTGGGGAATCGAACCCGGGCCCTTGCGTTTGCAAGACAGGCGCCGGAACCACTGAGCTAACTCCCCGGCCCCTCATTTTTCACTTTTTTGAGACAAGGTCTTTCTTTGTAGTTCAGGCTGGTCCTGAATTTAGCCTTAAAATCAGCAATATTCCTGCTTCTGCCTCCTCAGTGCTGAGATTACAGGTGTGAGCCACTACATCCCACATCGTGGCATGTATTACTGATTACTGTTGTGTGTGAGTCACCACACCAATTATTGTTGTATGTGGTTACTGGGGTTTAAACAAAGAATTTTGCATTTACTAGGCAGGTTCCAGAACCACTAAGCTACATCCCCAGCCCTTAGCTCTCTCTCTCTCTCTCTTTTAACTCCTACTGTATTGGAGTTTTTTTCTGATTTTTTTCAGACAGCTAGTTAGTGGTGTATAGAAAAGGCACTGAACTTGTGACTTTGTATTCTGCTGCCTTTAAGGATTTTTGACTTGTAAAAGGCTTTTAGTTCTTTACAATTTTTATTTATGGAATTATATTATCAGGAATATATGAATAAGAAATTTATTAATGTGTTTGAAATATGCATTTAAATTTTTGTTTCTATTACTTTAAATTTAATTTTATTGATATATTTTATGAATGCAATACGGTCACATTCATCCTTGGGAATTTGTACTTGTAGAAGTATATTGATGTATATATGATGTATATTGGTTTTTGTATTTACCCCGTTATTCTACTTTTTCCCCCCTCACCCTTCCATATTTACAAAATCTTTTATCTGCTTTTTCGGTGATTTCTCATATTTTTTCCATCATTTCATTTTGCATTATCTTATATATATTTTTATTCTATTTACTCTTGTATCTTTTCTTACTAGATTATTTGTTGCTATACATGTGTCTTATTTATTTTACTTAAGAGTCATACACTACCTTTTAAGTACATGTAAATCAATAGATATTCATCTTGCTATGTGACATTATGATTGATACATAAATCACTGAAATTTGGAATTATTGTTCTTTTAAAAATAATTTAAAACGTGTAACTTAACTGGGTTTTCTAAGTGCATATGACTAATAAAAACTCTCTTTAGAGATGTGAAAATTAATTTAATTATATTTTTCTCTTTTATGTAGATTTTGAAAGTTTTTTTTTAATTGTGTCTTCTTGGTTCATGAGTACACTGAGAAGTATTTCCAGGATTTTCCTTAGAATGTATAATGTTTAATCCCATTCACCTTTAAAGCAAAAGTAGAAAGGCTTCATATTTTTCCCTCATGTTTATAAGTGTTGTGCTTTTCCAATTATAAAACTTAATTTTTTAAAAAGTGAACATTTTCTGTTTGCTTATTCCATAGGTTAAAAGATGATATGTTTTTGCTGCAAATATGCTCAGAAGTAATGGTTGTGTGTGGTCTCACAGAAAAAAGAGCAGGCACTGAAAGTATTTCCTTAAACATTCCTGTATCAAACAGTTTATTTATCAGGGACAAGAAGTATTTGAATATAGAATGCATTCAGTTGACTGATAAATTATTTTACCACTTTTTAGAATTTATTTTAAGAAGCAGTATTCATTGTTATGCAGCTATATAGCTTCTACTAGAAGGGTTGAGACAGGAAGAACTCTTTAACCATGGAGTTTGATGACAGCCTCAGTAAAACAATAACTGTTTTTGTCTTCAAAAATACAAAAAAAAATGTTGTGAGAAGGCCTCTTATTATCATTCAAATATTATGAAGTATGTGAAAAGCCCTTGTGTAGTTATAGAAATTTACTTTATTGTATTGAACACACAATGTCCAGGTAACTAAACATAAATGCTTTCATTTAAAACTAAGATTTAATTCTGTTTAGAACAATAGATCCAATACATTATTCTGCAATATGATTACCGTAAAATTATTGATATCCATTCTGTTTTAAATGTTCTTAAATTTCTTTTAAGATTTTACACTTTATGCCAGCCTTATTTCAAGTAGCTATTTTCAAGCATGAATGAAAACAATAGGCCAATATCTTTTATTTTTGGAAAATATATTTTTCTTAAAACTTACAGACTTCATTATTTAAAGTTTTAGCTTTACAAAAATTAATATGTTCGATGCCTCCTTTCACATATCATTTATTATTTACATGTCATAATTTTTAAGCCAGAATTTATATTAATATAATGCAAGAAGAGATGTCAACATAGTATCCACACTTGAAGTTTACTCTTCAGACTGAATATTACCCACATTTACTTAAATGCAAAATGACATGCATTGACTGAATACACTATTAAAAATACTCTTTCTATTTCAAAAAATACCTGAATTCAGACCTGTAAATGTGGTTACATGTCCTTGCTCTTCAAACTTTTGTATAACAGGAAACACTTCAGCTTTGCAACTCTACCTCAAGTAGACAGGGGGAAAAAAAGAAATTACTAAACAGTTTCATATTCTCAAAAAAGGCTAAATATGGAAAATCCTCAGGTTTTAGAAGGATAGATTGCTTATGAAAATATATTAAAACACAAAATGAAGATGCTTGAAAAAATGAACATGTAAGAAGATAGGTTAAATTATACAACCCAAAATGCATTTTATTTCTGCACTGATTTTAAGTTACTAATTTGGATTTTGTGAAATTATTTGTTCTCCAAGCAATGCAGGTCAGATGTGTCTTTGATTTTCAACATATGTGACTGGCACACGGATCACATGGCCATCCAGTGAGTGCTTTGTGGCTGCAACTCTTGATCATGGCGCTGTGAATTGATCACTCCCAAGCTTTCACTTTGGAATGCAAAGTGTCTGATGTTTCTCTCTCAAGTGTGAGGCTTTGCCTAATACTTCAACACAAATCAACAGTAAAGCATGTGGTGTCATCTATTAGCAACATAGCTAATGACATCTATGCCAAAAGCTTATGAACAAAGAGTTAGAAACTAATCTTCTGAAAAGAAGGTGGCCCCCAAGATATTGTTATCAATGTAACTGGATGGAATCATGATGGCTCTAGGTGGAGAAAATGATCTCCAACCATAATATTTTTGTTTTGAATTTTTTCCTGGACATCAGGTCTCAGATGTATAACCTAGGACAATAACAGTAGCAAACGTCTCCACTGACATGAAGCATGGACAGCAGACATGTGTCATGCACATCAGCATGTCCACCTGAGTGTGAAACAGTCACACAAAATCACATACAAATAACATTTTTGCTGACCTGGCTGACCCTACCACTTTCCTCTTCACTCAATTTAAAGCTTTACATGTACATCTAAGATGTTCTCTTTGATTTCTATCTTCTTTTTCCTGAAGCTCAGCGTCTTAATGCATAATTTTGATAATGAAGCCTGTTTTCAACAAAGGAGCTCAGTCTTCAGAGGATTAAGATGTAGTGATTTTTTCTCTTTATGTCTATGTGTACTAAACTGGAATCTTTCATATAAAGCCTATGAAGGAATCCTATAAAATGCCATAACTGTCTTCTTAATTTATTTATTTTCTTCCAGGTTAACAGGATGAATAATGACTAAGGATATATGGATAGTTGCATTCATATTTTGTAGTCCTGCCCTGTTGTGTCCACCCAGGTGGGCACAATGAGCTATACTTCTTTTTCTCTCCTCTTTAAACCTTTGAATATGGGAAGAGATATGTGGTTAATGAACATGCATTGAAAAGCTTAGAATCTTCATGAAAGTGGTAAGTATCTGAAATGCCAACAAAAAAATATGGTACTGGACACCTTTTTACTGAAAAGGCTCTTGATATACAACTTATTTAAGAAGCTTTATCACACAATATTCAAAGAATATTATTAATTGATAGTATGCTTTATAGTTTTCTTAAATTAAGGTCTGTCTGAGGGAATGGATAGAACACATCTATGACATGAAACCCCTGGAAAAGTGTTGAATTTCTGTTGTGGTAAATCAGACCAGCTCAGTGTTGTGGTAAAGTTTTACAGCTCAGTGTCACACTTGATTGCCACAACTTCAAAACACAGGTGAGGATTATAGCTCAATATTCCAGCTTTGGGTTTCAGCTGTCCCAATTTGAAGACTTGAAGATATGAAGGTAACTCCAAGAGGTGAAGAACAACTTTAATAATTCCAGTAGACTCAGTGGAGTTGTCCTCCAATGTATGAGTGCTTGACTGGAAGTGGGAGCCTCCTTTTATAAGTGTTGAGGGTGGGTTTGGCAAGCACAGTCACTGAAGCATAGGGTGGAGGAGTTCAAACCTCCCTGAAAGGCATAGTGGGTGATAATGCTTACAGAAGAAGAGGGGTAGAAGTAACAGAACATTCCTGAGAGAAGATAGCTAACAGAACATTCCTCAGAAGGGAGCAGTTCCAAACATTCAAGTCTTTTATATAGTAGAAATTGTATGGGAACTATTTTATAGATCCACAATAAAAGATCTAAAATTTAATCTTTACTTATAT
Source organism: Petromus typicus (assembly GCA_004026965.1). Lineage (NCBI taxonomy): Eukaryota > Metazoa > Chordata > Mammalia > Rodentia > Petromuridae > Petromus > Petromus typicus. The sequence goes on from PVIR01016049.1 coordinate 17,478, forward strand.
TTCAGCCACTTCAGGTTATTATATTTTTTGTCAAAATTTTACTGCTGTATCATGAATACACATCATCATCATATTCAGCGTTGAGTTTTTATCAGAACATGACATGATTTGATTCTCATTTTTTCCCTTTTCCCCACCTACTATGTATCCCCCACCCCCTATATACATAAGATTTTTTCCTTTTTTATTACAATCACATTATTTTCCCTTCATTATTTAACGCTACAGCTTATTTCCTTTTAAATATTTTCTATTTTTCAGTATCAACTATATATCATAACTTATTTACATCTTCATTTTCTCATGCCAGAGGAAAGATATGATATTTACACATCTATGATCTTTTTATTTCACTTATGAGGATGTGTTGAATGTACATCCATTTGAGTGTGAGTGACTCAAACTTATTTTTAATGGCAGAATAATATTCCATTTTATAAAAGAAGCACACCTTTGTTATCCAGTCTCCTGTTGATGAACATTTTGGTTGTTTCCAAGATTTAGCAATCACAAACTGAGCTGCTATAAACATGGGTGCACATATGTCACTGTGATATGAATCTTATATTTCTTTTGTGTGTGTACCTAGCAAAGTGATAGGGGTGGGGCTCAAATGAGACCTCCAATTCCAGATTTTTGAGGAATTTCCACACTGATATCCACAGAGGTTGTACAAGTACACATTCCCATCAAGAGTGGAGAAGGGTCTCTTTTTCTCCACAGCCTCACCAACATATGTTGCTGGCTAATTCTGTGATAGCAGCCATTCTTTGTTGAATGAGATGAAATCTCAGTGTTGTTTACATCTTCATCTCTCTAATAATCAGTGATGTTGACCATTTCTTCATGTACTTCTTAGTTGCTCTTACTTCTTCCTCTGAGAAATATCTGTTCATTGAAGATGCCCATTTATTATTTGGGTCTTTAAATGTGAGAGGGCTGATATTTTAAGCCTTATATATATTCTAGATAGCATCATTTGTCAGAAAATAAGCTGGTAAAGATTCTTTCTGATAGTTTTTATGCCTTTTTGCTCTGTTGGTGGTTTCCCTTTCTGTGCAGAATCTTTTTAACAGAATGAGATCTCATTTGTTGATTTTTTTCAGCCAATACTCATGGTATAGAGATTTTGTTCAGGAGGTCTTTCCTTAAGCCAAAGTCTTCAAGATTTTTGCCTAACTTGTTTTGCAGCAGGTTTAGTGTATCTGTTTTAATATTTACGTCTCTAATCCACTTTGTCTTTAGCTTGGTACATGGTAAAAGACAGGTATAACGTTACTCTTTGGCAAGTTAAAGCCCAATTTTTCTACCATGATTTTTTTAATGAGGCTATCAAAGAAATGGACATATTTCTACACATATATGAACTTCCAAAGTTGAATGAAGAAGATATAAAAATGTTAAACACCCCAATATCAATCTGTGAAATTGAAAATGTAATAAAAACCTGCTAAGAAAGAGAAGCCCGGGTTATGATGGCTTTATTGCTGAATTCTACAAAACTTTTAAAGAAGAGTTATTGCCACTACTTCTCAAACTCTTTAGTGATATTGAAATGGAAGGAGTATCCCTAAATTTATTTATGGAATCAACTATTACCTTGATTCTAAAAGCAGTGAAAGACCAAACAAAAAAGAGAACTAGAGGTCAATATCCCTAATGAATATTTATGCAAAAATTCTCTGTAAGATACTGGCAATTAGCATACAGAAAATCATCAAAAAGATCATTAACCCAACCTAGTTGGATTCATCCCACAGATGCAAGGATTGTTCAACTCATGTAAATCAATAGTTGTAATATGCCATATTAACAAACTTAAGGACAAAACCATACATCATCTCAGTTTATGCAGAAAAAGAATTTGACAAAGTACTACAACCATTCATGGTGAGAACCCTACAGATATTGGAATAGATGGACTCTGCCTCAAATTAATAAAAGCTGTCTATGAGATACCATAAGCCAACATCATGCTAAATGGTCAAAAACTGAAACCTTTCACTGTAAGATCAGGAAAAAGACAAGAAGTCCTTTCTCACCACTTCTATTAAATATATTCCTGGAAATATTAGCCACAGCAATTAGGAAAATTCAATTAGGCAAAAAAGAAATAAAAGGAATAAAGATAGGAAAAGAAGAAGTTAAATTGTCATTATTTGCTGATGACATATATTCAATATAGAGGTTTCTAATAATTCATCGAAAAAACTGCTGGAGTAAATCACCAAGTTTAATAGTGCAGCTGGATACAAGGTCAATGTTCAAAAATCTATAGCTTTTGTATACACAAACAACAAACACACTGAGTTAGATATCGGGAAGTCAGTTCCTTTCACAATAACTCCCCCCCCAAAATAAAACATATCTAGGAACCAATCTAACAAAAGTGTTGAAAGACCTGTATTATGATAATTACAGCACTCTGAAAAAGGAGATAGGAGAAGATATCATAAAATGGAAAGACATACCTGCTCTTTGGTAGGAAGAACAAATATCATCAACATGGCTATACTCCCATAATTACTATATAGATTCAATCCAATCCTGATTGAAATCTCAACAGCATATTTCACAGATTTAGGGGAAAAAATACAAACATTTATCTTGAATAATGAATGACCTAGAATAGCGAAAGCAATTCTAAGCAGTAGGTACATGATGGGAGTTATTACAATCCCTAACCTGAAACTATTCTATAAATCCATTGTTATAAAAGACTTTATGGTACTGTCAAAGTAACTGACCTGAGTATCAACAGAGTAGATTAGAAGATCCAGAAACTACTCCAGATACACTAAGTCACTTCATCATTTCAATGGAGGTTATTATATTTTAATTTTAAATAGTAAAATAAATCTTTTGTGAATGAATTTTAAACAATCTTGAGAGATTTTTGTATGGTTTTATTATCTTTCTTAATATTATGTTTCCAATTATTTTATTTTATATTTTGTTTCTGAATAATGCATTTTATTTATCTTAAAGTAAAAATAAATGTGTTCCTCACTTTCTTGTACTGCTATTATATTCTTATTTTCTAATTCTAATTTATTGTGTATATTATTACCTACTTCTTTTAAGGTAAACCCATGTTTATGTGCTCATATAATTCATTTTTATATGCTTGTCGAGGTACACAGAGATATTTCACATATTTCACTCAAAACAGTTTTTTTCCTTCATTACACTTTCTTTACTTCCAAATCTCTGGATATATTTTCTTCAATTTGTTAATCAGTAGTCCTACTTTCTGTGTGACTTAACAGTAATTTCTGATAGTGATTGTTGATTTTTACATTGTTTCACTTTTTCAGAATATTTGTGAACTTTAAAAGGAGACAGAGAGAGAGCAAGAAAGAGGGAGGGGGAGAGAAAGGGAGAGAGACAAAGAGACAGAGAGAGAGGATGAGAGAGAGAGAGAATTTAACTAAGAGTATTTAAAATGTTTCTAAACATTCTTTGTGCTATTGGATCCCAGTTTACATAAATGATCAATACCTGTATTTCTTAGCTATTTCTTTTTACTATTTATACTTAAAAGTGTTTTTGGTTGCAGCAGAAAAGTCCAATTTCCATTAGCAAGTTTATTATCTTTTCATAATACACAGTTTTAGGTTTATAAATTATGTGATCAAGGCTAGAGTTCGAGCTTACTGGCCTCCAGGCCCACGCTGGAAGAGCAACCAGGGACTGAGGTTAGCAGCGGGCAGCTCAGGAAATGGTGACTGCGGCACCGAGTCTGCGTCACCACATCTGTGCCGGGGTTAGAGCTTACTGGCCACCAGGCCCATGCTGGAAGAGCGCCCAGGGACTGAAGTTAGCAGCAGGTGGCTCGGGAAACGGTGACTGTGCCACCAAATCTGGGCTGGGGTTGGAGCTTATTGGCTTCCAAGCCCACACCAGAAGAGCGCCAAGGGACTGAGGTTAGCAGCAGGTGGCTCAGGAAATGGCGAATGTGCCACCGAATCTGTGCAGGGGTTGGAGGTTACTGGCCTCCAGGCCCATGCCAGAAGAGGGCCCAGGGACTGAGTTTAGCAGCGGATGGCTGAGGAAACGATGACTGCAAGACCAAGTCTGCGTCACCATATCTGTGCTGGGGTTGGAGCTTACTACCTTCCACGCCCACCCCAGAAGAGTGCCCAGGTACTGAGTTTAGCAACAGGTGGCTCGGGAAATGGCGACTGCGGCACCGAGTCTGTGTCACTGAATCTGCGCCGGGGTTGGAGTTCACTGGCCTTGAAGCGCAAGCCAGAAGAGGGCCTAGGGACTGAGTTTAGCAACGGGCGGCTCGGTAAACAGTGACTGGGACACTGAGTCTGCATCACCGAATCTGAACCGGGGTTGGAGATTGCTGTCTTCCAGGCCTACACCAGAAAAGCACCCAGAGACTGAGATTAGCAGGTCAGAGTCTGACTTTCTCCACAGCAATTTCAGAAGCACATCCAGTCAGCTTGTATTGGTGAGTAGGTAGGCCTGTTGGACAAACAGCCCCTACCATTGCAACTCCACAGGGTCTACAGCCTACTGGCCTCCTGGCCAACTGAAGAAGTGAGCCCAGAGACACTGTATTGGTGAGCAGGCAGGAACATTGTAACCTCAGGCAGCATCATTGTAGCAGTTCAGGAGCCGCAGTCTTCCTGCCTCTAAAGCAGACTGGAGAAGGTGTTCTGACTGTATTGATTGAGTGCCTAACATGGTGTGCCAGAACTAGGGGTTTTTCGTTAGGTCCCAATACAGACTGCAAAGAACAACCCAGGAAACACTGTTATTTTAAGGTTCCTAACTATTAGGAGGAAAATGACTTGCAACAAACAGCACCAGAAAACAGGGCAGGTCAGAGATGAGGGAACACTCAAAGTCTCAAATACAAAGATCTTCACCTCAAGGTAACACAGGGGGAAGGGAAATGGAGAAGTTTGAAGCCCAGTCTTCAGGTCCCTCAGAAATGGTAACCAAAGCAGATCTAGTAAAATAGAAATCAGAACTGATCTCTGAGATGAAAGCAGAGATATTAGACACTGTCAACATGATGATTAATAAAGCTAAAGAGGTAATCATGGAGTTGATAGAATACAAGATAGCAAAAGCAGTGGAACCTTTTAAACACATACAAGCAGAAATCCAGGAAATTTAGAAAGAAAATGAGAGTTTGCATAATAGAATGAATTTGGCAGAAGACAGAATTTCAGACCTAGAAGACATGATCTCAACCAATTAACTGGAAAGGCATAATCTATGGGAAAAAGCAAGCGATAATGAAAAGTCAATCCAACAGCTCCTAGACGATTCAAAGAAGAATAACATAAGATTGATTGGAGTCACTGAGGAAGCAGGAGACAATGCTAAACACATCAAAAAGCTATTCACACAGATAATGACAGAAAACTACACAGAAAAAGGTAAAGAATTGAACATACAAATATATGAAGCATACAGAACGCCACATGACCGTGACATGAAAAGATCTACACCTAGGCATATCATCATAAAAGTCCCAGATATCCAAAAAAAGAATGAAATACTGAAAGCAGCCAGAGAAAAGAAAACAGTTACATTCCAAGGGAAGCCCATCAGGATCACAGCGGACTTCTCAACTCAAACACTCAAGGCAAGAAGAGCCTGGAGTGAAGTCTTCCAAGCCCTAAAGGAAAACAACTTCCAACCCAGACTGATGTATCCTGCAAAATTATCCTTCAAAATTTATGGGGAAATAAGATACTTTCATGACAAAGAACACCTGAAAAACTTCACAAATACAAAACCTATGTTCCAAAATATTTTAAAGAATATCTTGGAGAAAAATAAGGAAAGGTACAAAACCATGAGACCTTACAGAGTCAACACATGAGAACAAACAACAAATTGACAGGAAAAAGGCAAAAGTAGGATAACACAGCCAATAACAGGAAAACATGGCAGCACTAAATTTACCTATATTAGTCATAAAGATTACTATCAACGGACTCAACGCGCCAATTAAGAGATACAGACTGGCAGAGTGGATCAAAAAACAAGATCCTACAATCTGTTGCATAGAAGAAACACACCTAATTCAGAAAGAAAACCAGGTAATAAAAGTAAAGGGATGGAAAACAATACTCAATGCGACAAAAACAGAAAGAAAGCAGGCGTGGTGATTTTCTTTGCAGACAAAATAGACTTCAAGCCAAAGATGATAAAGAAAAATAAAAATGGACACTATCTTTTAGTTCAGGGAAAAATCCAAGAGACAGAAATCACAATCTTAAATATCTATGCTCCAAATTCTAATGCACCCAACTATATAAAACAAATAGTAACGGACTTGAAAAACCATATAAACTCCAATACAATAATAGTAGGGGACCTTAATACCCCACTGTCACAAAGAGACAGATCCACTGGACAAAAAGTCACTAAGGAAATCCTGGAGCTCAACCAGACTCTTCAGAAAATGGACTTAATAGATGCCTACAGAGTATTTCATCCCAGAAAGTCAGAATATACATTCTTCTCAGCTGCTCATGAATCATTCTCCAAAATAGACCATGTGCTCATTCATAGAACAGGTTTAAGCAAATATAAAGGGATTGAAGTTATCCCTTTTATACTGTGGGACCATAGTGCCCTGAAATTGGAGCTGAAAAGCAAAGGAAAGCCCAGGATCTTCACAAATACATGGAAACTGAACAACACTCTGCTGGCCAACCAATGGGTCACAGAAGAAATTAGAGAAGAAACCGAGCAGTTTTTACAACTAAATGATAACCCCAGTACAACATATAGAAATTTATGGGGCACAATGAAGGCAGTTCTATGAGGAAAATTCATAGCAGTGAAAGCCTACATCCAGAAAACGGAGCAAGCTCAAATAAACAACTTAATGCTGAACCTCAAGCCACTAGAAAGAGAATAGCAAAACAAACCCAAAGCTCGCACTAGGCTAGACATTATAAGGATCAGGGCAGAGATTAATGCAATAGAAACCAAGAGAACGATTCAAAAATTCAGTGAATCCAAAAGTTGGTTCTTTGAGAGGATAAACAAAATTGATAGACCCTTAGCCAACCTCATTAAGCAAAGGAAGGAAAAGGCTCATATCTATGCTATTAGGAATGAGAATGGAGAAATTTCTATGGACCCAGAGGAAGTCTAGAGGATAATAAACACCTACTTTGAAAATTTATACTTCAATAAAATGGAAAATGCAGAAGAAATTGATAGATTTCTAGACACATATAAACTCCCAAAGCTGAATAAAGAAGATATAGAAATGTTAAATGCCCCAATAAAAATCTGTGAAATTGAAAATGTAATTAAAACTTATCAACAAAGAGAAGCCCTGGACCTGATGGTTTTCGTGCTGAATTCTATAAAACTTTTAAAGAAGAGTTAGTGCCTCTAATTCTGAAACTCTTCAATGAAATTGAAAAGGAGGCAGTACACCCAAATTCATTCCTGGAAGCAACCATTACCCTGATTCCAAAAGCAGAAAAACATCCAACCAAAAAAGAGAAGTACAGGCCAATATCTGTAATCAATATCAATGCAAAAATCCTCAATAAGATCCTGGCAAACAGAATACAGAGAATTATCAAAAAGATTAAACACCCTGACCAAGTTGGATTCATCCCAGGGATGCAAGGATGGTTCAAAATAAGTAAATCAATCAATGTTATACACTATATTAACAGGCTTAAGGAAATCATCATATGGTCATCTCAATTGATGAAGAAAAAGTGTTTGACAAAATACAACACCCATTTATGTTCAAAACTCTACAGAAGATCGGAATAAATGAGAAGATCGGAATAAAAGCTATCTACGAGAAACCTTCAGGCAGTATCATACTAAATGGTCAAAAGTTGAAACCTTGCACACTATGATCAGGAACAAGAAAAGGGTGTCCTCTCTCACCACTTCTGTTCAATATAGTTCTGGAAATATTAGCCACAGCAATTAGGCAACAGAAAGAAATAAAAGGAATAAGGATTAGAAAAGAAGAAGTTAAATTGTCATTATTTGCTGATGGCATGATACCCTATCTAGAAGATCCTGAAAACTCAACTAAAAAACTGCTGGACCTAATCGCCAATTTTAGCCGCATAGCTGGTTACAAGGTCAACATACAAAAATCAATAGCCTTTGTATACACAAAGAGTAGACCCACTGAGATAGAAATTGGAGAGTCAGTCCCTTTCACAGTAGCGCCCCCAAAAATAAGATATCTAGGAATCACTCTAACAAAGTAGCTGGAAGACCTCTACTCTGAAAACTATAGCACTCTGAAAAAGGAAATAGAAGATGATATCGAAAAATGGAAAGACATACCTTGCTCCTGGGTAAGAAGAACCAATATTGTCAAAATGGCTATACTCCCAAAACTACTCTATACATTCAAAGCAATCCCGATTGAAATCCCAACAGCATATTTCACAGATCTAGAGAAAAGAATTCAAACTTTCATCTGGAACCACAAAAGATCTAGAATAGCCAAAGCAATTCTAAGCAACAGGGACATGGTGGGGGGTATCACAACTCCAAACCTGAAACTATACTATAAAGCCACCATGATAAAAACTGCGTGGTACTGGAAAAGTAACAGCCCTGAGGATCAATGGAGTAGACTAGAAGATCCAGAAACTACTCCAGATACACTGAACCACCTCATGTTTGACAAAGGAGCCAAAAATCCTCAGTGGAGAAAAGATAGCCTCTTTAACAAATGGTGCTGGAAAAACTGGGTTTTAACTTGCCAAAGGCTAAAACTAGGTCTAACTCTTTCACCGTGTACCAAGCTAAAATCAAAGTGGATAAGAAACCTAATTATTAAAACAGACACTCTAAACCTACCTCAATACAGGTTAGGTAAAACTCTTGAAGACATTGGATTAGAAAAAGACTTCATGAACAAAACTTCTATAGCACAGGAAATGGCTGAGGAAATTAACAAATGGGACCTCATTCTTTTAAAAAGCTTCTGCACAGCAAAGGAAACCACCAACAGTGCAAACAGGCAACCAACAATGTGGGAAAAAATCTTTACCAGCTGTTCCTCAGATAAAGGGCTACTCGCTAGAATATATAAAGAGCTCAGAAAAATCAGCCCACCTTTGGGCTGATGACCCAAAAAATGGGCATCTGAAATGAATAGATATTTTTCAGAGGAAGAAGTAAGAGCAGCTAAGAAGCATATAAAGAAATGCTCAACATCATTAGTCATTCAAGAGATGCAGATGAAAACAACATTGAGATTTCATCTCACTCCACATAGAATGGCTGCCATTTCACAATTAGCCAATGGCAAATGTTGGCGAGGGTGAGGAGAAGAAGGAACCCTTTTCCACTCTTGGTGGGACTGTAGACTCATACAACCCCTGTGGAGATCAGTTTAGAGAATCCTCAAAAAGCTAGGATTGGAGGTCCCATTTGACCTGACCATTGCCCTGCTATGTATTTACACACAAGAATTAAAAGACTCATATCACAGTGACATATGTGCACCCATATTTATAGTAGCCCTATTTATGATTGCTACATCTTGGAAACAACCCAAGTGTCCATCAACTGAAGACTGGATAAAAAAGCTGTGGTTCTTCTACAGAATAGAGTATTACTCTGCCATAAAAATAAGTTGGAATCATTTCTACTTAAATGGACATACCTTGAGGATATCCTCATAAGTGAAATAAATAGGGCACAGATAGGTAAATATCGCATCTTTTCTCTGGTATGAGAAAATGAAGATGTAAATGAGTCCTAGAATTTTATGTTATATATTGTGAAATAGAAAATGCTCAATGTAAAATAGGAGGAAGGGGGGAAATGATGAGATTGTAAGAAAAAAGTAAGGAAACAAATTTTATGTATATGGCGGGGTGATAGGGTGTGTAGGGCTATGGGAAAAAATAAGAATTAAGTTCTGTCTTATACTGGTACAAATCCCCATTATGGAGTGCAATCATGATCTGTATATTTAATGTACCAATAAAGATAAAATAAAAAAAGAATAAAAAAAATCCTGCAGAAAATTGGAATAGATGGACTCTATCTCAAACTAATTAAAGCTGTTTATGAGAAACCAAGAGCTAGTATAACCATAAATGGTCAAAAACAGAAAAATTTTCTACTAAGAGCAGGTATAAGGCAAAGATGTCCACTTTCATGACTCTTGTATAATATTGGGCTGGTAATGTTAGCCACAACAATTAGGCAAGAGAAATAAAGAAAAGGAATATAGGAAAGGAAGAAGTTAAATTATCATTATTTGTTGATGACATGATACTCTACATACAGGATCCTAAAAACTCAACCAAGAGACTGCTATACATAATCACCAAATTTAATAGCATAGCTAGATACTACGTTTATATACACAAACAACAAATTCAATGAGAGAGAAATTGGAGAATCATTCCTCTTTAGAAAAACATCAAAAAATGAAATATCTAGAAATCACAAAGGAGGAAAAAGACCTCTACTCTGAAAATTACAGCCCTCTGAAAAAGGAGATAGAAGGAGATACTAGAAAATGGAAAGATATCCCTTATTCCAGGGTTGGAAGAACCAATAACAGCAATATGACTATATTCCCACAATTATTATATAGATTCAACACAATCCTGATTGAAATTCCAACACCTTATTTCACATATTTAGAGAAAATTGATCAAAAATTCATCTGGAATCACGAAAGACCTAGAATAGAAAAAGCAATATAAGCAATAAGAACATGATGGGGGTGGATATTACTATCCCCAACTTGAAACTGTACTACAAAGCCACTGTGCTAAAAACTGCATCATACTGGCAAAGCAACAGACCTGAGGATCTTAGGAGTAGATTAGAAGATCTAGCAACAATTTCAGTTACACTAATCCATCTCATCTTTGACAAAGGAGCCAAATACCCTCAGTGGAGGAAAAATAGCCTCTTAACCAATGGTGCTGGAAAAACTGGACTTTAACCCATCAAAGTCTAAAGCTATACCTATCTCTTCCCCCATGTACTAAAATAAAATCAAAGTGGATTAAGGACATAAATATTAAAACAGACACACTACACCTGCTACAAAACAGATTTGGTAAAACTTTTGAAGACATTGGTTTAGGAAAATATTTCATGAACAAATCTTATAGAGCCTGAGAGCTGTTAGAAGAAACTGATAAATGGGATCTCATCCCATTTAGAGGTTTCTGCACAGCAAAAGAAGCTACTAGCAAGCCTGGGGATTTAGCTCAGTGGTTCCAGCTCCTGCCTTGTAAGGACAAGGGGCTGGGTTCAATCCCCCAATAACCACCTACTATACGGTGCATGAAGACTCATGCCCAGCAGCAATCAATACCACATACCACAGTGCTGGACATGGTGGCTCATGCCTGTAATCCCAGAACTCAGGAGGCAGAGGCAGGAAAATTGCTATGATGTGAGTTTGAGGCTGAGCTCAGGCCCAGACTGAACTACAAGGCAAGACTGTATCTCAAACAAACAAAAAACTACTAGTAGAGCAAAAAGGCAACCATCAATATTGGAAAGAATCTTTACCAGTCATTTCCCAGACAAGGGCTTACTATCTAGAATATATATAAAGAGCTTTAAAAAATCAACCCACTCTGTTTAAAGACCCAATTCAGAAATGGGCATCTGAAATGAACAGACACTTTTCAGAGGAAGAAATAAAAGCAGCAAAAAGCATATGAACAAATGTTCAACATTACTGGTCATATGAGAGATGCAGAAGAAATGAACACTAAGATTTCATCTCATTCCACAAAGAATGACTACTATCTCAGATTTAGCCAGCACCCAGTGTTGGCATGGTTGCAGAGAAGAAGGAATCCTTCTCCACTGTTGTGGGAGTGTAGACTCTTATAACCCTTGTGAAGATCAATGACAAAATTGAATTATTTATATTCTAGTGGACTCACCTTCAGGACTTCCTCTTCTGTGAACTAAATAGGTCACAGATGTGTAAATATTGTATTTTCTTTATTGTATGAGAAAATGAAGATGTAAATGAGTTCTAGAATGTGTGTTGTATATTGTGAAACAGAAAATACTCAAAGAAAAATTGGGTGAAGGAGTAAATAAGGAGGGGGAAAATAATGAGATTACAACAAACAAAAGCAAACAAAGCTTATGTATATAGGGGTCAGAGGTGGTAGGGTGGGTAGAATTATGGGAAAATATGAGAATTAAGTTGTATCATATACTGGTAGAAATTCTCATTGCTGAGAGCAATCATGATGTATATATGTAATGTAATAATAAAGATTTCAATTAAAACATAAAAAAGAAGCAATACTCTTGAATTCATTTTTGGAAGAAACCATTCACTTGATTCTAAAAGGAGGAAAAAGACCCACCCCCCTGCCCCCCTAAAAAGAACTACAGGTCAATCTCCCTACTGAACAATGATGCAAAAATCCTCAGAAATCATTGGCAGACAGAATAAAGATAATTATTAAGAAATCACATACCCTGACTCAGTTGCATTCATCCCTGGGATGCAAGGGTTTTTCAACATGTGTAAATTAGTAAGCATAATATATTATATTAACAAATTCAAGGACAAACTCCGTAGCCCATCTCAATAGATGTTTAAAAAAAAAGAAAAAAAGCATTTCACAAAATCCAACACCCATTCATGATCAAAATACTACAGAAAATTATAAGAAATGGAATTTATGTCAAACTAATGAAAGTTATATATGAGAAACCAACAGTCAGCATAACACTAGTCAAAAACTGAAACGTTTCACACTAAGATCAGTAACAAGACAGAGATGTCCAACTTCACCACTCCTATTCCATATATTGCTAGAAAAATTAGTCACAGCAATTAGATAAGAAAATTAAATGAAAGAAATATAAATAGGAAAGGAAAATTTTAACTGTCATTACTTGCAGATGACATTATATTCTATGTAGGAGATCTTAATAACTCCACCAAATGACATCTGGATTTATTCATCCAATTTAGTAGTGTAACTGAATATAAGGTCAATGCTTAAAAATCAATAGCATTATTATACATGAATAATAGACTTATTTATATTTTATTTATTTATTTATTTATTTATTTATAGACAGGCTCTTGCTTTGCAGTTCAGACTGGCCCTGAGCTTAGCCTCAAACTCACATTAAAGCAATCCTCCTGCCTTTGTTTCCCTAATGGTGGGATTACAGGAGCGAGCCACCAAGCCTGGCACTGTGGAATGTGATACTGATTGCTGCTGAGTGTGAGTCTCCACGCACAGTATGGTATGTGGTTACCAGGGATTGAACCTGGGCCCTTGCGCTTGCAAGACAGGCGCCAGAAACACTGAGCTAAATCCCTGGCCCATTAATAGACTTATTGAGAGAGAAATCGGGAAGACAATTCCTTTCACAATAGCATCAAAATTTTATAGGAATCAAATAAACGAAGTAAAAGACCTGTAGTTGAAAAAAGTACAATAACCTGAAAAAGGACATTGAAGAGAATATCAGAAAAATGAAAAGATATCTTTTGTTCACTGGCAGGAAGAACCAACAATGTCAAAATGACTATCCTTCCACAACTACTATTTAGATTCAGTGCAATCCTGTTTGATATTCCAAGAGCATATTTCGCAGATCTAGTCAAAGTAATCCAAAATTCATCAGGAACCACAAAAGACCTAGAATAACTAAAAAAATGTTCTAAGAAACAAGGACATGGCAAGGGCTATCATGATCCTCAAAGTAATTCTAATAAAAACTACATGGTACTGGGAAAGATATACACCTGTGTATCTGTGGAACAGATTAGATCCAGAGACAATTTGAGATACACTAAACTATTTCATCTTTGAAAAAGGAACTAAATGTCCTCAATGGTAGAAAGGTATCCTTTTTAACAATTGGTGGTGTAAAAACTGAGCTTTAGCCAGCCAAAGACTAAAGTAGACCTATCACTTTCACCATGCACCAAGCTCAAATCAAAGTGAATTAGAGACATAATGTTAAAATAAAAAAGTAAAGTTGCTGGAAAATAGGTCAGGTAAAATTCTTGGAGACATTTTCTTAGGCAAAGACTGAAAATTCACTACAGTCTGAGGCCTACCAGAAGAAAGAAACTAATGGGATCTCATCTTATTAAAAGTCTTCTGCACAGCAAAAGAAACCACAGGCCAGGTGAAAAGACAGCTAACAATATGGGCAAACCCTTTACTAGAGGTTTCTCAGTCAAAGGGCTATTATCTCAAATATACAGAAATCTTAAAATAATCAGCCCCAGAAAATTAATAGACATTACTCAAAAAAAGGGAATTTAAAATGAACAGATGCATTTCAGTGGAAATAAAAGAAGCTAAGAAGAATGTGAAAACATGCTCAACATCACTAGTCATTTGCAAGATGGAAATGAAAACAATACTGAGATTTCATCTCATTGCATAAAGAATGCAATGCAACAAAGTATATCCCACTTGAAGCTAACCTACAGAGCCACTGTGATAAAAAAAACACAGTACCAGCAAAGTAACAGACATGAGAATCAATGGAATAGATTAAAAGATTTCAAAACAGATCCAGATACACTAAGTCAACTTATCTTTGAAAAAAGGAGCCAAAAATCCTCAGTGAAGGAAAGATATCCTCTTTAACAAATGGTGCTGGAAAAACTGGGCTTTAACTTGTCAAGGACTAAAGTTAGATCTATTTCTTTCACCGGGTACCAAGCTCAAATCAAAGTGGATAAGAGACCTAAATATTAAAACTAACACTTGAAACCTGCTGCAAAAAGGTTAAGTAAAACTCTTGAAAAAATTGGCTTAGGGAAAAACTTCCTGAATAAAATTCTATACAATAAGAATTGGCAGAAGAAATCAACAAATGACATCTCATTCTACTAAAAATCTTCTGCACAGCAATGGAAACCACCAACAAAGCAAAAAGGGAACTAACAATGTGGGAAAGAAAATTTATGAGCTGTTTCTCAGATAAAAGCCCACTTTCTAGAATATATAAAAAGCTAAAAAAAAATCAGTCCACCAGAATTTAAAGATCCAATTCAAAAATTGGCACTTGAACAGACACTTTTCAGAGGAAGAAGTAAGAGCAACTACCATGTATAAGAAGAAATGCTCAAAATTACTGGTTATTTGAGAGATACAGATGAAAACCACATTGAGATTTGATCTCACTCCACCAAGAATGGCTGCTTTCTCAGAATTAACCAACAACAAATGTTGGAGAGACTATGGAGAGAAAGGAACTCTTTTCTGCTGTTTATGGGAATACAGACTGGTAGAACTACAATGGAAATCAGTGTTGAGTTTCCTCAAAAAAGTCGGATTAGTTATTCCATTTTATCGAGATATTCTCCTGCTAGGGATTTACATGAAAGAATTAAAATATTCAATATCAGTGACATACGTGCAGCCATATTTATAGCAGCTCAGTTTGTGATAGTTGATTCTTGGAAACAACATAAATGTTCATCCACTGTAGACTGGATGAAGATGATGTGCTTGTTCTATAAAACGGAAAATCAGTCTGTTATAAAGAATGACAAGTTCGATATATATATATATATATATATATATATATATATATATATATATATATATATATATGTGTGTGTGTGTGTGTGTGTGTGTGTGTGTGTGTGTGTGTGTGTGTGCATAGATAGATAGATAGATGATAGATAGATAGATAGAATATATTATGACCAGAGACTGTCACATGTTCCTTAGTGGATTCTGCAATTTTGTGTCCATAAACTGTCTTTTTGGAACAACCACAATTTAACAAGGTAGGTCTACATCACATCAAGGAGGGAAACCCCAGGAATTTCTCCCCAGATATTATGATATGAGCAGATATTTATTTCTTATGCAGGCACCAAGTATTCCATGAATTAGGAATTATATAAAAGAAAGTGTCTCTGAATTAGGATAGCACAGATAGCACTAAAAAGACTTCAGGGGGCCCACCTTTATGAGTAAATAATTTTATTGTACATGACATACAACGTGGTGTATAACTGAAGGCAAACTCCACTACAAAAGTTGCCACATCATGCCTAACAATCTACAGTATATCCAGGAGTCTATGTTAAATGTCAAAAATCAGTATGACAGAGGTGTCTGGGAAATTTCTATATAATGCACTGTTGTTCTGTTCTTATTAGAAATCCCATGAGTCACAATGAGTATTGTCACGCCACAGACTTAGATGAATTTTGCCCAAGTTTTATGTAGAGCCTCAGTACATGGTAAAGAAAAAACAGTTAGGTAAACTATTAGCGCCATTCAAATAGTTTTAATGTTGTTATGGCTTGGTGAGCTATTCATATTGTAACTACTTCCATATTTAAAAATAATATCCAGGGTGTACTATGATAAAACACTTGTTTCATATATATCACTTATATGCAATTCTAATCAGTAAAAAATAATACACATAGAAAAACATACCTCATATTACTAAAGGCTTTCTAATCAGCATAAATTTAATAGAATAGAAAAAAATCAATTCTCTACAGATCTTTATTCTCCATCAATTTGGCATATAAATTGAATAGCTTATCGTATTATATCCAGAAATATTTGTGAATGTATGTGCTGAGGAAATTCTAGAAATTTTAAGGTCACCTGAGATAGAAATTCTACAAAATAGCTCAGGAATATTTTAAAAAAGCAAATGTGAGAATAAAACTATATGAACAGCTACTAAATAATATTAATATCATCACATTATTAACAACATGTCTTGGAAAATTAAAAACAATGATAAATAAGTGGAGATCTGGGAACATAGATCTATATTTAGCAGATAGGGTATTAACATTTATAAAGACAGTGGCAGGCATGTAGAAGGGAATAAACATGATAAAATTAAGCACAAAACATTAGATTCATAGTAGAAGAAATAATGTAACAGAAATCCTGCATAAAATTCAAATTATAAGGGAAACTATTACATATTTTAGGGACTATAATGAACTATAATCAAATAGAAACCTTTGCTTGATTATTCAAGTAAATTCAAAGTTAAACTAATGTATAACTTGGAAAAACAAGAAGAATTGTGTTAGACTATTTATAGATTTAGTACAAGAAATTTCTTTCTACGAAGAAGGCATTTTTATTCCAGAATATGCTTTAACTTTCATTCCATGCAAAGAATTTCTTTGTGGTTTTAACAAAATAATGTAGCACTTAGGGGCAAAGATGCAGCCCAGAAGCCCTGCACCAGAGGCCAAGATAGAGAAGATCTACATGGTCATCATCACCTTTCCCTTGGTTCTGTGGTACACAGACAGGAAGATCACCCACACACTGCAGAACACCAGCATGCTGAACACCAGGAATTTGGCTTCATTGAAAGTGTCAGGCAAGTTCCTGGCCAGGAAAGCCACAGTGAAGCTCACAAGGGCCAGGGAGCCCAGGTATCCCAGCACACAGTAGAAGGCAGTGAGGGAGCCCTTGTTGCACACGATGATGATGTGGCCATGTTCAGAGTGTGTATCTGTGTCAACAAAGCGTGGATATGTTCCCATCCTGACTCCACAGAAAGTAAGTTGGATCAGGAAGCTGATGGGGATAATGTATTAGGTGCCCCTGATACCAGTAACTGTCTCGTCCTTCTGCCTGGAGCAGTGCCCTTGAAGGCCAGAACCACAGTGACAGTTTTGGCCAAGACAGTGGAAACAGCCACAGTGAACACAATTGCAAATGTGGTCTGCTGGATAATGCAGGTTGTCTTGTTGGGACAGCCAATGAAGAGTAAGGAGCAGAGGAAGCAGAAGGCAAGGGAGGTGAGCAGAGTGTAACTAACAGCCCTGTTGTTGGCCTTGACTATGGGAGTGTCTCGGTGCTTCACTAATAGTGTGAGAACAGCAGTTGTGAGAGCAGTAAAGCTGAGGGCTGTTCCTGCCAGAGTCTTCCCCAGTGGATATGTATAACTCAAAAAAGTCAGAGACTTTTTGAGGCACTTGTTTCTCTGAATGTTTACATTCTGGTCATCTGGGCACTTCACACTCTGCTCCATATCTATTGAGATATTTTATTTATCATGACTCCAATTTCAGGTTTCCTTCCTGTTCTTAACCCCATACCAATGTGTTCATGGTTATTTGAAGCAAATTCCTATCATTTTTTAGACATGTAAGATATTACATAGGTAACAATTCTTCATTAACTCTGGACATCTTATTTGTTATTTTACAGAAAAATTTAATTTTGATTTTATTATCCTATCATATCCATAAGAGAAATTCCTTCTTTTCATAAAGCACAGTGCTATCTACCTACATGAAACATCTGTAGGTGCTATATTGCATTCTACTTTGATCAGTAATCAATTATTTTAAAAACGTACTGTGAAATGTTTCAGGGAAGCAGATATTAGCTGTAGTGCATAATGAAGAGTAAAATGTGTCACTGCAAATAAGATTGCAATTTTTAACAAAAGATATCATTGTACATGTACTGAGCTGCCTAGAATCATCACACCCACTTGGCCAGTACTGATGATGTTTTTCACTAATCCTTTTTCTCTGAGAATGTTTGATTCCAACAGTTATTTCAGCTTTATTTTTGTAAATTATTTCCTTTAATTTACTGTTAGTGTCTTTTAACAGTTAAATATTTATCAATTGGTATTTCATACCATAAAATGTAGTTAATATTATCTTATAAATTTTATTTTGCATGTTTTTTTAGTGGTATTGTAGTATGATTTTAGTATAAATATTTTATTTACTCACCATAAAATTAATTCTTTAGGATTTTATATTTAAATGCTACTCATATTGGAAAATACTTCTAGTTATATCAAATCCTTCCTGCCTTTTTTCTTTTCCTTCCTTGCCTGAAAGTGCTATACTGGCCAGCATTTCCTTTGTAATAGACAGTAGAAGTTATATGGTGAATTTTTATCTCGTTGTTTTCCATATTGAAACACAAAGAATGAGACTTAATTATGTAAAATAGGTTCAATATGTAGCTCCTTACATACAATGCGTTCCTCTTCTTTTTGCCACGTTTGTGAAGCAGTTTGAGTAATTAGTATTAGTGTGGTGTTCAATACTTATCCATTTCATTATGGGGACCTGAAATACTCTAACATTGTGAAAATGTTGAATGATGAAATACATAACATACTGCAGAATTTTTTCATATTTTCATTAGGATGATTTTTTTCTTTACTTTTGAACTCCTGACCTTCAGATACTTTTCATACATTGATGTCTAACTGTTCATAAAATTTTTGATATGAAAGATTTCTAACTATCTATACATAGGACCAGTATCTCAGTAATTATTTTATTTTGCAAATTTCTCCTCATTCATTGTCAAGTTTATCAAAATTTGTCAGTATTTTTTTAACAGAATCAACTTTACTTTTATTGTTTGTTTTAGTTTTCTTAAAGTAACTTTTTGTATTGTTTCTTAGAATTTATTTTATATTTATTGAAATTTCCCAGTTTTTCTGACTTATGATAAAATCTTCCAATTTAAAGGTTTAGGTTTTATGTAAATATTTGATAGTTTATAAGTATAAATCAGGCATATATATGTCTACAAGAGTAGTTTCCCTTTAATCCAGAGGTTTCATAAATAATAATTCCAATTATACTCACAAATATATATTTTAGTAAGGACACATCAATTAAGAGTGTATTTCTTAAACTACAAGTGATTTGTGTTGTGCATCTTTCTCTACAGATTTACATGGAACTCTTGTATCCAAGTAGCAACCAGAAGATCTGATAATATAAACCCAGTGTAAATCTCTTCCTTGTCATCTATTTCTCATTTCTTGTCCTT
>PVIR01016050.1:8017-37354 GCA_004026965.1 Petromus typicus
AAAAAAAAAAAAAAAAAAAGAATTTCTAGCTAGCATTGCTCTGAACCCTCTATCTTTCATTCATTTTTTTCATTCATTCATTGAATAAATAGTTATTGAATGGCTGGCATGTTGCCAAGCATCATGCCCAAGTCTTTGGGGATGAAGGATATACACATTTCCTGGCTTGCCATAGAGAGGATTAGAGCTTCAAAGAAGACTTGTTTCAGATGACCTTGGAAGTCCCTTACCACCTGGATTGCCTGTGATTCTACGACATTCACCATCCCATAGATAACAAACTAGAAGTTCCAGGAAATGCTGTGACCTGTACAGCAGACCTGAGTGACACCAGCATGCGCCAGGAAATGCCTAGCAGGGCCTCGGCCAAAGGGAAGGACAGTAACTGGCTTCCAAGATTCTCTACTCCATTCCAATTCTTCACATACTAAAAGTAGGCTACCCCCTGCTCACTGCTCTAGAGTTCATCAGCCATTGTAATGTCTGTTGTCTCAAATGATCTACAACTAGATAGGACAAGAGCACCAAGGAAACAGGTCCAGAGAATGCAAATGAATCACCTGAGTTTCCATAGTGGCAGAGCCTACAAGTGAAGTGGAAGAGCCGGATTCCAGGGTTATAGGAGGCAAGAGCTCCTGCTTGTCAAAGTGTCCTCCTCAATTAAGAGAGTCGCGCTCCTGCACCCAGCATGCCTCCTGGGGAGCCAGTAACTGATGAGGGGAGGGAAGAGCAGCTCAGCTTCTTGTCACCTGACCAGAACAACCCCAGAGGCCCGAGTAAGCTAACCGCGGCAAAGTCCTTTAGAGCTTCCCCTACGGATCAGGGCTTCCGCGCGTCAGGTCCCATACTGTCCCTCCGTATCAGGCCGCCTGTAAGAATGTGAGCTTTTCCCCGGGGCTGGCAGGGGCAGGTGACCCCGAGACCCTGCTGTCCCTCCCCTCTCCCTTGCAGCTCCGGCTCTGCCGCCTGGGCCTCTGTGAGTAGCTGACACACAGGCTGCTAACTGGGCACAATAGCCTGGGTAACGAGGCAGACCTGGCAGCACAGATGTCAGACGCTCAGCTGCCCACGGGGAAGCAGGAGAGAAACAAAGCCTCTGCCCTCCTCCAGGTTGAGCTGCTCTCTATTTGAATTGCAGTGGCAGCGCTCTGAGCGAGGAAAGGAATCGGTGGCTCGAGCGGCTCACAGGTGTGCTCGCGCACGCTTCTGATGACCACTGGTGTAATTCAAAGGGAAAGAGGAAAAATGCACCCCAAGGTATGGAGCGGCAGGCGTTTCATCCTTCACAGGGCCACGCACGGTCTGCTGTCTGCGATGCGACCGCTGCGCCTGCTGCGCCCCTCCACGGATCACCCGCGCTCGGCTCGCCTGACCCCAGAAGGACCAGGCCTGCTTTCCCGAGGGGTCTGTGCCCAGGAGCTCACGCGGGAGTCTCTTCTTTTATCATGTCACAGGATGGCACACCGCAGTTTGTCCCACTGTATCTTACACGAAGCTGATATTCCAATGATGTTATTAAAAAGTGGCACCTTTCGCCACACTGCGAGAAAATCTTTGCGGTGGGGGTGAGGAGCGTGCGATACATTTTCCCCAAGGAGCCCACTTCAGCCACAGCATTTGATGTATGGTGACATCTCCCCCACACAGTGATACGCATGCACCGCGCGCATGCATACACACACACACACACACACACACACACACACACACACACACCCCACAAACACATTTCTGAGCTGAGATGAATAAGGAAGATAAGGGACTTGCTCAAGGCCACACAGAGGGCCAAGAAAGTCAAGTCATTTACACAGGGCCGTGAAGCACCAGCCCAGTGCTTTCTGGCTCTTAATCCTTTTCCTTGATCCCTAATCACCCACCACCTCACCTCCTTTTCAGCTGAATAAATGTGTAATGCACACTAGAAATGTCACTGCAAACCGTGTATCACTTACGAACCATGGCTTTTAGCTAACAAGAGTGCTGTGGACTCTGCCTCCCAGTGGGTATTCCTCAGTTTGGGATGGTGTGTTCTAATCTTTGCTCTTCAGGAGCAGAATCTAATATCCAGATGTGCCCGCTGAGCTTGGTCCAAAGAGTCACAATGCTCTCCTTCCCTCTCCACTCCTGACCAGCGTGAGCCCTTGAAGATCTTGTTCAGTCACTTGCCACCTTCCCAGAGCTAACATGAATAAAGAGTGAGATTATAAGACTGAAAAGTTTTGAAATTCTAGGAAGAAAACATGACTTTCTCTCAAGAGATTTTGAAATAGCGAAGTGCTGTGAGGTTGACAGCCAGGCGGTGCTGGGTTCAGATCCTCGCTCCGGCTAGGTGCTCTCATACAAGTTATTTAACCTCTTTGACTCTATATAACATGCAGAAGCAAAATGTTATGGGGAGGAGTAAATGAGATTCTCTTTAAAGCTGCTGGCTGAGAATCGGCACAAGGGAGGAAATAAATCCCTTTCCTGAGTACCCCTGCCCCATACTTAGCCCCGGGATTTTGAGGCCCGAGTGGAAGGTTCCCAGCTTACGCCACCCTGAATACCTGATGTCACTCACTGTGTCAGCTTTATTACAGGAAATCAGTGTCTGTGTTTAAATGGACAAGTTTATGGATTAGATATGGAAAATCTTAAATAATGTGTTTCAAGAACTCCTTGTAATACCGGATACCATCCACTGACCTAGTTTCCTAGAAGGAAACATGGGAGTAGATTTGCCAATTGTACTCCTGTTAGGACAGCTAAGTGATAATTTGTGCATTTAACTCATAAATTGTTTTAGGACGATCCAAATCTAGCAGGAATTTTTTTCTCACACATAATAAATCTGACTTATTCTCTGGCCCACATGAACATTGCCACAACCAGCTTCACAGCAGGCATTCACACAGGCAAGTAAACACTTGGGGAGAATTCCCTTGTGAAGTAACCACATGCCTACTCAGAGCTGCCTCATAATTTCGAGCCAGTGTATAAAATAACTCTCAAATTAAGCTGGCTAATTGTTCTGTTCTGCTGTGAGTCGATCAGAGGTGGGGAGGAGGGGGCTGATCTCAAAGGTAAATGGAAGATACAAAGAAAAGAGACCCAACACTGACTGGTCTGACTGAAATTATATTTGGCAACACGCATAACAGTGAGTTTTTACAAAATTCAGTTTTATATTGCATTTCCTGGCATTTTTGTAAAAGTTTTCTTTTATTTCTGGGTGGGGTTGTTTTTCAGAATATTTGAGGGTATTATGCATCATTATTTTTCATATTACTCATAGTTATCAAGACAATTCTTTGCATTAAATTAGCTTCATACATCTTGAACTTTTTTTTAAAAAAAGAGAAATAAAGACACTGTACCAGGCAAAACAGGAGCCAAAGGGTTGAACACAGAGTGTGGAGAACAGCGAAGGGCAAAATATCCTCAAGCTTTGAGAACCGATGTTTGAGTATCTGCTTTCTCTTGCTCCCTGAGAAACTAATGAACAGACAACCCTGAAACTTCAAAGTGGGGATGGCCTCCCTGGGAATTGCAGCCTCCATCGTGGTTGTTTAAAAATGAGCACACATGGAAGTGATGTATCAGCATATCTTTTCAAGTTTTGCTTTTACTATTGAAACTTAATCAACCACCCTCCAGTTATTTATGGCTTAGTAAATGAACAAGAATAAAAAAAGTTAGATCTGCCTAAAAATAAAACAAAAATAGTTTTCAGTAGGATAATGAGATATGACCACAGTCAAATACTGTAACCTGGCAGAAAAATGTGAGCTGAAAAGCTCATCTCCACCCTCACCAGCCAGTCCAACCCGACAAAGAGTGTTTTGGGTTTTTTCTCCCTGAGAACCCTTGTGCTTGTATCAGATTTTATATGTACATCTTTCTTGCCCCTTTTTGTTTAATAGTATAATCAAATACGTGCATCTGGGTCCAGGCTGCCACCTTCTGTCTCTCCCGAAAAGTCTGGCCATGTGGGGGGGTCACACAATGAGATGTCACAGCTGGACTGCTCACACTTAGAAGCTATGCGACTCTGGGTAACAACGTAACAGCCAATGGCTGCTCCACCACCTTTTCCGTGGAATGATGGTGCTGCTCCCTCAGAGGTTTGTTGTAAGGAGAGGGCTAATATGGCCAAATCTCTAAGCAGTGCCTGCTTCAAAGGAATCACTCCACAAAGGGTCAGCATCATCAGAGCCAGATTTGGTAGTTCTAAGCTTCAAAATTCTGATCTCATCTATTCTCAGCTTTGTATCTCCTCCAATTTAACATACAGTGGATCCTCAAGTTATGACCAGCCTGACGTAAGAACAAGTTGAGTTAATTAGGTTAACTCAGATTCATCTGCCTCTTGTTATCTGTAGCATAGATAAAACCCAAATCTCAACTGTACTGACTTACCATCAACTTGATTGCAACCACCTCTCAGGAACTGGTTGAGTTCGTAAGCCAAGGGTCTACTGTACTTGTATGTTTTAAGGCGGTACAAGAAGTGAACTGCTACACTTTCTCCCGTGCTGCACTTTCCTCTGGGGTGCCCAGTATATCACAGGTGGCGAGCAGCCTTCTCCAAAGCATCCACAGCTTGGACTGAACTCTATCCTTCTCTCTAGTATTTCTCATGCACTCCAAAAGTATATGGCATATTTCTGACTGAAGGCTTAAGTCTGAGATGTGCCACATTTTAGGAATCTTCCAGCACAGAAAGAAAGACTTGGCTTCAGAAAGGATCATACTGGCAAGTTGGTCTGTGAAATAATATGCCAAATACTGAGGAAATAACATGGAGGAGAAAATTACTTTCACAGTTCTTTATTGGTGCCATTAACAGTGTTTTGTCATCCAGCTGATGAAGCGATACCATTGCCCCCAAAAGCCTCACAGCACAAGGCTATCTAGAGCCCTGTGCAGCCCTTCAACCTGAGGCCCCAGCATCTCCCTTGCTGCCCAGATAGGGGGGCCAATGGGGACCAGAGGGGGGCTCTGTGGGATGAGCCATTTTCTGTGAGACTCTCTCTGCCCATTGGTATGGCCAGAGGTACAGCAAACCCTCAGCCCCTGTGCTGTGTGGGACACGGATCAGCCTGCTCAGCCACCTGCCTTCTTCCATGCACACTGCTGGGTGACCCAGACCACAGTGAGCGCAGCCCTCATTTACTCTGTCTGCTCCCCTCTGAAGCAGGTACCTTCTTGGGCACACTGGCAATGGAGCGATGCTCTTCTACCTCCACCCCTTTCTTGCTCCTTCACCATGCCCACCTCACCTCTTCTCTTTCTCAGGATCTTCCTAGGATTCCTTTGGATAACTGTTCACAAGGAAAATGTCTTAACCCTGGAATATGACTGAAGGCTTATAAAAAACAGAAATTGAATTATCACACTCCTTTTAAAAACAATCTAAACATTTATTATATCTCTTTACCATATCTTTTCTAATCACTTAACAGAAATTATATTTGCAAGTGCAGTCCTTTCCCATCAGGCCCTTCTGTGAGTGTGGGTGAGAGGATATGACCTTACACTACTGACATCAGTTTGCGTGACTTACCTCAGACAAGAAAATGTGTTCTGAAGAAGAATTGCCAGGGCCTTGATATGGCTCTGCCACAGATCTTCTCTGCAGATGGAAGCTCTCAGCAGCCTTGGTGCAAACTGCAGAGAGCAGATGCAGCACTGTGATACATCTAACACAGCCAAGAAATCAACCTTCTGTAGGGCTTGGGAGTTACTTGTTACTAAAGCATTACTTAGCTGAGGCTGACTGCTCACCGGTGGCCTAGCACTGATCTCCCCATGAGACTGTGTATTTCATGAAGTTGACCCTGACTCTGTCTTATTTTCTGCTCTGCACTCCAGAGCTAGCAAAAGGCCTGGAATATTGAGCTACCAAATACATATTTGCTGAATAAGTGTACACTGAATAATAAAAAAAGAAGCAATATTCCAGGGCCAGGTTTGGGTGTATGAGGTTTGCCATGCTGAGTGATTGGCTTGTAAAGCTGATCACCTCTCACCTTCCACTCTGCAACACACCACCCCAAGACACCCTCTACACCTCTTCTCCACCTCCTTCTCCCAGTGGACACATAATGTTGACACTGGTGTTATTATGTAAGTAGTTGCTATGTTAAGATTTAATTCCTAGGAGAAAAGACCCTTTATAACTACTTAATTTCCATACCAAAAAAACCCAAAATCTCTCATAAATATTTTCTTTCCAATAATAAATAGCTTGTCCCAAATGGCCAAGGGATTTAAAAGAATTTATCACAGTTTTGAGGCTGTTCGGTCTCTGTTCAAGCAAACTGGAACCATGTATACATATCTCAGTAAGACATTGCCGAACACATTTTGAAAACAGAGAGGAGTGTCCTGGCTTTGTCTGAGGCAGAGCTCTGGTCCCTGTCTTTATAATGTCTCTAATTTCTACAAGTAGATGGATTTTATTTTCTTACAAAAGGTTTTGCTAAAGATGCTGAGTTGCAGGGGATATGTGTACAGAAAGACGTGCTCCACTGAAAACAGTCTACCTAGGTCTTCTGTCTTTTCTCACTGAAGCTTATCCCAGGCAGGTAACTGAAAACTTCTAGTTAGCCTGTCTCTGTAGACAAGAGCAAGGGTGGTGTCCTCTCTGCATTTGTGTCCTAGTACTTGGCCCAGCTAGATGCTTACTTACAATTTATAGCATGAAAGTTTTCTTGAAGTCAATGAGAAGCTAGAAGTGTGACAAAGGCTTGGAACACCTTCTCATTTGAATCTTTTAGCAAACTTGAAATCCAATGAAAAGATGGATAATATACCAACATAAATCCCACTCTTGCCCTTCAGACCCTGCTTGTGGCCAGGCCTGGCTCCAGCTTCCAGTCAGTGCCACTCTTCCTGATAGTTTGAATCCTGTTGATGAGTGAGACACACGAAAAAGACACATTGTAACACTGTATGCTACCCTGTGTGGGTCTGGCTCAGTCACATCACGGTCTTGAACCACATTTGCAAAACGCACTCTGTGTAAATCAATCCCTTTTCTAACCCCAATGTCCTGTGGCCTTTCTTTGATATACCCTAGACTTGGGGAAACTTTGTACCTCATTGTCATTTCTCACTGCCTGATCTTTGGAGCTATCTGTACACTAGATCAGTTAGCTAGGTAATTTTTTTTCTAAATATAAGCTCATTCCTAATTAGACAGCATTGGGATTCATACAGTGATGATTAACCCTCAAAAGGAAAAATTACCTTTCAATGAACACAGCGTAATTGTTTTAAAGCTCATCCTTTCTCCTCATCGACTCCTATCTGTTTATATTGGAGCCACCATCTGCCATAAAGCTGGCTGCTTTCTCCTTGACTCCTGTGAGTTTTCGCCATGTGGATCTCCATTCACCCTCACAACTCGCTGATAGTACCCTGGGTGTCACTGTGGCCTGCTGTCACTCCCCTGACCTACAAAACATTGCAGCTCCTGAGGATCTGACAATAATCTCCCCACTGTGCCCATACATCACACAGAGCCATGAATAAAAATCACTGCCCCAAAGCATGTAGAGGAAGGGGCAGGAAATGGGATAGCTTATTTTTTAGTCTTCTCAAGATAGCAGCATTTGGAATACACAAACTAAATTACTTTTGCCTTTTTATAGAATTTGTAAATATATAGGTAAGAGAGGTCTGCTGACAATATAACTCACAGTTAGTCAAGCACATTTCCACAAAGCTGCATTCAAGTCAGTACAAATGGAGCTAGTGGCATGAACTATCTACTACCAAATTTGTCAAAGTGAGTCATAGGTACTTAGGATAAGTCTGTTTTTACAGTCTGAGGTAATTGGCCTATCTTCAATCACCAGCAGCCAGTGTGTCTTCTTCCTTTGCCTTTCAGAGTACAAAATTCAGAGCAAGGGAGCTCAATTCAGAAAAGGGCAAGAGGTCTGTCAGCTGGCAAGGGAGGCTGTAGCAGCAGAGCAGAACAGTCAAGAATTCTGTTTTAAGGCAGGCCAGTTGCATGTAAAAGTCCACTTAGCATTCATTGCTATGTACCTGGCTCCTTTTAAGCCTTAGTTTCTTCACCTATAAAATGGGGATATCTCTATATCACAATTATTAGAACAAGTGCAAGAAAAGACACAATGTGTCTTACTCTATTCCTGGAATACAGCTGCACACAATGAATGTTGGAACGATGAATACTAGAATTATTAGCAGCCTGGAATAGAAATATATTTATGCTGCCACTAGCCAAAAGTACAAATTTGAAAAATGTACTCATTGCTTAAGACATTTTGCTTAAATACCCCCCAAAACCCTACCTAATTTCATGGCAACTCTACAAATCTACGATGACAATTGACCTTAATGGAAGCCCCTACAGTCAGACGATGCGTAGTAGGCAGACCTGGAAGCTATGACCTTGAGTAGATGTTTGCCTTGGTTGGGCTACTTCATCTTCTGCTGATTTTCAATGCCTCCAACTCTAAAGATCTGGAAAGACATCGCCTTATTTAGATTCACTTGTTTACTTGTTTGTAAATACCTCAGTGAATCGCTGGAGACTATCATGAAAAATAAGCTGATTATCTCCCATTCCCATTCCCTTCATTAATTCTTAACATTCACATCAGCTCATTTGAGCAATTAATGCAGAGGCTGTTCTACTAGCTACTCTCTGTGGCATGAAGAACACTATCAGGTAAAATGTGTGGTTCTCGCATGTCTTTTATAGGATGTTTCTTTCAGTGACCAAAAAAAAAAAAAAAAAAACAGATTGAGGGAAACTGGTACCCTTCCCTTTTCTGTTGCTCTACCACCTCCTCATAATGAACTACATGAAAGAGGATGATCATGAAGTGTCCTGAGAGACTCCAAAGGGAAAAATAGTCCCAAATGTGGGCAGGGTAGGGAGGTGCACGGAAAAGAGAGATCTCTCACTCTCCACCCACAGTGGCTGAGCAGGGTCTAGCAGCACCAGGGACACTCTCCTTTGGTATCAGCTGAAGGAATGTCCTTGCTTGCCTCTCTGGGCCACTGCACAATCCTAAAAGGCAGAGAGAGTAGAGACCACACACAGGCTGACTGACTACCATCTGTCTTGGACAGGAGCTAAGAAGTCCCTGGGTGCTGGGCTGTCCAGGGCACACTCTGGAAAAGGGTTTTGTTCATTTTATTCAAGTAGCCAAAGGTAATTAAAAGGACCAGTGATGATCCTCATGGAACTGCAAATGGACTGACTCTGGCTTCCTGACTATGGGCAACCAGCAGAATGCCCTGACCTGTGAAAGCAAAGGACTGAATCTTTGCCTGGGACCACAGGCTCTGGAGGGAAGATACCACTTTTGACCCCTGGAAGTGAGTACGCTTAGTAAGGACCTATGGTGGGCATCCCCTGCTGGTCTATGCTTTCCATATCCCCTGCATCTGGGCAGAGTCATATCACTAATTCTAATCAGTCTCCAGACAAAAGCAACAAGTCTTTTCTGGCCTAACTGGTGACTGATACCCTACACTTTCTCTCTTTCTCTGCTGCATCAACCAAGGGAGGTCTTTGTTCCAGATGATACTACTCAAATATGTTCATGGCAAAGCCAGCTTCAGGGGATGAGTCACTTAGAATATTATATATTTTTAAATTAGATATATCTCTTTCTTGTGTTAGTCTCTAAGATATTCTACCTCAATTTCTTTCTCTTTAATATGGATTGATGAACATAACCTACCTCCTAATTTTCTTGTAAGAATTAAATTGTATATGTAAGAGCTTATAGCAACATGTGAGACAATGAACATACAACCATAATTATTAGTTTCCTTGGCTCTATGATTCTGATATATTCTCCTTAGTAGATGTTACCTTAAAGCATTCCATCCTTAGACAAGATGTAGCAGAACTGTTATTCACTGTGATGTGTCCCATCCCAAATGTATATACTAAAACCATAACTCTCAGTGTGACGGGGTTTGGAGAAAGCATTATTGGCATATAATTAGGCTTAGATGAGGTTGTGGGGGACCCCTGTGAAGGGATTAGCACCCTCAAAAGAAGAGGTCAGGTTTTCTCCTGTCTCCTCCTCTGCCCTTCTTCCATTTCCTTCCACCCTCCCCCTCTTCTCCTTTTCTTTCTCCTGTCTCTTCCTCTGCCTATCTCTTTTCTCTTTGTTGTCTTCCCTCCCTCCCTCCTTTCCTCCCTCCCTCTCCTATCCTCTCTTCTTTTCTCTCAGATTTAAACTACTGAGGCACACATAACTTAAGTTAGAAAAGAAGAAATGGAACTTACACTTAATAAAATCTTACTATATGCAAGGCAATGTATTTTGTGCTTTATCTTCTCAGATGTTATTTTTTCTCATTTTATGGGTAAAAGTGGAGGTCTCATAGCTAATAATGGCAGAGCTAGGGTTTGAACTCACGGCTGTCTGACTTCATAGCCCACAATCTATTCCTTTACTAAAACGTCTGAGGGTTCCCAGTTAATAAGTAACAAAACCAGATATCCCAATTCCCCTTCCCACTATGTGATATTACCTGTTCTCAAATCTTTGAGGTCAAAGTCTAAAACAATCAATATAATTTACCTGTACATTAAAAGATTTTGTTTATTCTTCATCATGTTTGGAATATGTATCCCTTTTCTTCTATAATTAGCCTTTTTCTGCTTAAATACTTTCCCGTTTACTGTACTTTTGTTTCATAGTCCAAAGGAAGAGATTAGCTTTCAGAGATCGATACTGATGTAGAACCCCAAACTCACCATTTCTGTGTCTTGCCAAACACCATAAAAATGTAACATCATAAAAAGCCTGACTTGGTGACCTGGCCACACTTGCAGCACAGGTACAGTGACACTGTGCTCCCTGTGAAGTCGTCTCACTTGAGAAGGCCCTCAAGAAGGAAATGAATGGGGAGTTAAAGAGAATATCAGTGGAAAGACAGACAAACCTAGCAAATAGAACAGTTGAGGAAGAATGGCCCAGGAGCGTGTCACGGGCCACATGTGGTCTGCCTCTCAAAGACTCATGTATTCAAAGTTTGGACCAAATGTGGCAATGCTAAGTGGTGGGAGCTAGTGGAAGATAATTGGATCTTTGGGGGGTATACCCTCCAAGGGGATTCATGTAGTTCTTGTGGGACTCCAGTAAGTTGCCACAAGAGTGAACTGTTTTAAACAGCAAGCCTGACTTCTGAATCATTCTGGCTTCCTGTCTCATCTTTGGTCTCTCCTTCATGTTCACACTCCCATCACTCTGCTGCCATCCGCCATGAGTTTCATTAGAGGTCACTGGTGGGGTTCTTCAATGGACTTCCAGTCTTAAAGCTGTGGAAATTGGTCTCTCTTCTTTCTGCACTTCCGTTTTTGGGGATTTTGCTATTGCAGTGGGAAATGGACTACATAGGGTGTCATCTAAACATAAAGTACAGAAGAAATGCATGTGAAGAGAGGGCATCCTAAAACCAAGGAAGAACTAAATAAACCAGGATTCAATCTAAAGGAGAACAGGAGTGAGCCAACAAAAGCTCTAACAGTAGCGAAATACAGAGGCACTTATTGGACTCATCAGCAGAGAGCAAAATTCCAAAGAAAAGACAACGACCAAATCATTTCACTTGTAATTTTCCTTTGAAGAAAGTGATTCTAGGAAAACTGATAAACATTCTAAACACACTCAATGACTGTTACATTTCCCAGCTCACAACAACAGGCAGAGAAAGCAAGTGGTACATGTTTCCCTACTTCTTAGAAATCTTGCATGTATTTCAAAGACTCCACAAAGTTGATTTTTTAAAAACTGCAGTTGCATGAATTACACAAAGAAGGCTGAGAATTAGAGGCTGTGAACAAACAAATTGAAATAGTGGGATAATACCTAGAAAAATAAAGATAATAATATCCAAGAAACATGAAAGGAAAGGAAATAAAAAGAAATGGGGACTGAGCTCTTTCTTATTTCTTGGAGGCTGCAAATTGAAACTCAAGCCTCTTTTTTCAAACTGTAACAGTTTGAAAAGTGCTAGCTCCCATAAACTGGAAAATGCTCCCCAAAATAGATAACTACAGATGGCAGGATGCCAAGGGCAGCGTTCAGAGTATATTATGCAGCCCAACACTTGTAGAAAGCTACTACTTATCTTCGAAGGGAAAAAAAGCTGATGAGACACAAAGTAACACAGTCCAACCAGCATTGTGAAGATGACCAGAACTGAAAAGTAGGGGATCGATGAGAAGCGGCAGAGATAGATTAGATGCCAAGATCAGCAGGAAGGCCACCTCCAAAGGTCTAGATGAGAGCTGATGGAACTTGGACTAAACTGATGGCAGGAAAGAAAGGGAAAGCGGGGAGGATTTAAGAAGTATTTCTAAAGATGAAACAAGTCTTAATGAGGCACTAGACACATAAATAGAGAGAGAGTGATGAGGATCAAAGATTGACAAGACTTTACTAATAAATTCATTTTTCCTTATTTGTTAGGACTTTCTGGATTGCAGCTGACACAAATTCCAATTTAAACTTACTCAGATAAAACAAGAGAAGCATTTGCCTCTTTAAGTGAAAAATTTAGAGATAAATCTAAATTTAGGTATTGTTTGATCCGTCATGTTACAGAGCCCTATCTTTCCTCAGCTTGTGGAAGCCCATATGGTAATGTCAGTAGTTCATATCAACAAGTCCAAAGACTAGAAACGATTCTCTCTGCAGATGATCCCACCGACCCCTGGATCAACACACAATATGTCACAGGCAGGAGGTCTTATCTCAGCTGGAAATTCAGGGCACTACTATCAAAGCCAGGGAAATACACTGGTGGTCAACAAACAGGGGCCACTGGTGACACATTTTCAGTCAAGCTGTAACTAGACAGATGCTTCTCTCTTTGAAGTCCTAAATTGATTTATAAATATGCACATATTAAATTGAATATAGACTGGCACAGTTTATAACCAGACCATTTATCTCTCATAATGGATCTCAAAATTTTCAAAACTTTCTGACCTCGTAAAATTATTTGTGGTTTTAACCACTTGCTCAGAACCAAAGTATAATTTTACTGTGTATTTACTTTAGAGTGTGACGTCTTTGAAATGACTTGAGGCATCATTTTGTTCCTATTATGAAATAGTTAGGTTATGTAAATAAAACAATTGCAATGTGTACTTAATCCTCAAAATATCTGGTAGTGACAGAGCAGATCTGGCCATGGAGGAAAAGGGCTAAAAACAAAAGAGGCCTGGGGTGACTCAGTAGACCTGATTTATACCACATGTAGGTTGTCGACCATTTATAGCTACTGATACTTACAGACTGCAGATTGTCGATTACAGACAAAAGTAGCAGTTGTTGGATCCTGTCAACTCCTGTCTATTAGACCGCAGTGGCTGAGCAGACGACTCAGGCACATGTCTTATCTCTGCCACTATGTGATCTACAGCAGGCTATTTAGCCTTTTTGGGATTCAGTTTCCTTATCTGTAAAATGAGAATGACAATACAGTAGTACTGCTTTCTATCGTTACTGTGAGAATCAAATGAGTCAATATTGTAAAGGGTTTACAACAGTGTTTGGCATGAAATGACTACTATTTATGCATTTGTTCAACAAATGATAATATTTGATCTTTCTGAGTCTTGGCTTCTATAGACACAAAATGCACATAATCCTGGCTATTTTCTCAAGATTTTTCTGTGGTATAAAGAAAATAATTGTACCATAAAGTTCTGCCTAGAGAATTTTGCACAAAGTAAACATTCAATAAAAATCTTCTTCTTCAAAGACTGAATAACTTTCAATGTTAATAAGCTTTGGGATTGATCTAAACCCCATCCTC
The DNA here is from genome assembly GCA_004026965.1 of Petromus typicus. Taxonomy (NCBI): domain Eukaryota; kingdom Metazoa; phylum Chordata; class Mammalia; order Rodentia; family Petromuridae; genus Petromus; species Petromus typicus. The sequence goes on from PVIR01016050.1 coordinate 21,827, forward strand.
CACCTAATCATTTTCTATTTCTATATCCTTCAGTATTTCTCTTGGCCTCCCCATCCTACTCCCACTGAATTATAACCTGCAGAGCCCAGGGTCACATTTGACTCATTCATCACTGCAGTGTGCCTACTCATTCAAACACAGCACATAATTAATAGCTACTAAGCAAATAAGTGACTATTCAGCCCTTCACTTCAGTGCATTTTGTCCACCAAGTAATATGTTTCAGTACTTCAAGACAGATTCAGCAAAATGGACAACTCATGATACTGACAATTTTTCTCTTTCTGTGTAAAAATTCTATCTGTATAAAAATCATCGAGCAGGGCTGCAACCAGCTGTCACTTCATGTAGACGTGTGCAAGCACAGAGCCCTGCATGACGGGCAGAGCTCTTGAGTTGTGCCATGTTACAATCTGTCAAATGGAATCTGTTAGAAAAGAAAGCATTAGCCCACAACTTTAAAGTTACAAGGAGGTATTTTGCAGATAGAAAAATAAGGGATTTGAGAGATGTTTACTTTAAAAAATATGTATCTTCTGAAGCTTTTCACTTAAGACTGATGTCTGTCCAAAATTCTGTAACAAAAGAAACTAGTATGTTTCTCATCATTTGGATCTTCTTCTATCATTCTATTGTCCTGGGCAATAAATTTTGTATTTGATCAAATAATGGCAGATTCCACGCTGTCCCATTCAGGTATCCCCAGTTTATCTATAATGATTTTCCTCTTGTCAGCTCATTTCTTAAACCTTTGCTGAATCTGGTTTCAGTGGTACTATAAACAATCATCATTGCATTGTAAAACTGGAAACTCTCCACTAAAATAGTGTTTTGATCTGGGTTGCCATAGTAATAAGTGTATGCTCCCCTCTTTGGAGGCCTTGTTATATGAAGTATCTGTGATTTGCTCAGAATGGCCCCAGTTCATCTGTCAAAATGGGTTTTTCCTTTTTTAAAATAATGATCTAGAAAATCCCACAGCGACTACAAATACTTTACAGCCATAACGAGGAGCATTGGAGTAGTCAAGCTTTATAAATCTATGCCATTATTACATTAGAATAAATCACATTTCTTAGGTATATTATATAGGGCTGTGGAAACCTAATTTTAGATCTGCTATTCAACAAGGGTGCGGTTGTTTATAATGAAAAAAGAATTATTAAGTGTGACTTCAAAAATGCATCATATGTCAGTTCATGTAGAGAGACCCTGGAGCAAAAAAATGGAAATTACTTCTTATTTCTATCAAAATACTGCAAATAGCTATTCAGGTTCAAACTTAGTTACAATTAGAATGTGATAAGCAATGATTTTTTATAACAGCCTGCAATTGCATATTCTGTTCACATTTGGGTTGAAGTTATTCATTGGTAGGAGGAGGGAGGAATGAGGAATCTTGCAAATTTATCAGTGTCACCATGAGAAAAATAATGATGGTATGTTATTTAAAATAGAAATGTTCAAGTCAGTTACAGTAATTTGATGCAAGAACTATAATATCTCTTTCTGCAGCAATGAGAGTAAACAAACTCTATATCAACAAGGCAGCAATAGAATCCACAAAAAAGGTGGAAGATCATTTTTCATCTGAGACAAATGGTTAAGTTGGTTACTTTCTATAAGTCACTACTAGCTATACAGTTGTTTCGTGTAATTCACTGCTGGCGACTGCCTCATAATATCTGATGTGGGAATATTAACAACATCAGTGGGCAAAGGAACAGAAAGAATCCATCTGTATTCAATGAATTTTAATTAAAAAGTAATTACTGTACAATGAGGTAGCTGCCAACTTTATTTCCTCTTCCTGACCACAAACCACACACACAGAATATTAGTCTTCTGCTATTTGTATCCAGATAAACAACCAGAAAGGCAGGCAGCAACCAGACACACATTTCCTTGCATTTTTCAGGTGACTTAGTTTTAAACAACTGCAGCCCCAGAAGACGTTCAGGGGCAAGAGGTGGTGCGCATCTCCTGTTATAATTGACCTGGGCTTTGAGATTTCTCTGTCATGATGGATCCCAGAATGTTGCATGATGGGAAGGCCCTTGTTATTCCTCCTCCAGCCGAGCCAAACGGACAAGATCAAGTAGGCCTGGGACTTGGGAAAAAAGGAAAGAAATATTGACAGATAAGTATCCACTCCAGGAAATGACAGACAGTTAGAGCAGCATTGGTACTCTCAGGATTCAGAGGTAATCCTTTAACCTCATGCTCAAACTCTGTAATCTTTCAATGAGATGGAAGAGAAGAAGGGGGAAAAAAGCAAATTGCTTAATCAAAGCCCTTAATGTGTGACCAGGATTAGTAACTAAGTCAGAATTACAACCTGCAGGTGCAAGGAGGCTTCATAAAAATGGCCTTAGTACTAATGAAGTTGTATCCACAGGCTGAAAAGAAGGAAAAAGGAAGCTGGCACTCCAGCTGGCACAGTCACTTTATGTTTAAGAAAACAGCCATTCAAAACTGCTTTCCCAACCAACAGGCATTTTCCATCAGCTGCCAAGAGGTAGGGCTGCAGCCCACATTCTTTCTGGTTGGCAAACTTCCCATTTCTCCCACATTCTATAAAATCATCCTCATCTGCAAGACAACATAACAGGTGTCAGTCGCGTTTCTGTCTAAAGAAGAAGAATAGAATCTGGCATAAGTCATTTGCTGCTGAGGGCACTAAAAGATGTCGGGGTGCTTCCTCAGAAAGGAAGTGCTAACAGACTAAAGTGGCTCTTGTCAATTCACATTAAAAATGGAAAATAATAGGACACTCGATTTATACAGCAGCCTTGGAGGCACCCACACATGTGATGCTATGAGTTTTGTGTTAACCTTCAGAAATGGTGGGACACGAGCATTTGTTACTCTGCAGCGGGACTATTTGTTATCACCTTGATCACAGTTATGTAGTGTGCCTTCTTATCAAAATCAATATTTTTCAGCCGCCTGGCCTATTTTTCGCCAAAGACATTACCAATATTCTAAGAATAAGCAATGACAAATGCCTAAAAATAGCACTTATAAATAGCATTTGTGACAGGCTGGTCCTAGAAGATCCCCCCCAAAATAAATTTATGGTATTAATAATTCCCCCCCAATTCTGCCTCTTTTCTAGTTTTGGGTCCATTATCTATTGTGATGTAATACATTTCTCCAAATCTTAGCAATTAAAGACAGTACAAAGCTGTTCTCCGACAGTTCCTGAGTTTCATGAACCTGAGAGTAGAGTGTCTCAGGTGCTGGTTCAGGGCCTCTTCTCGGGCTATGTCGTCTGAAAGTCTGACTGGGGCTGAAGGGCCTGCTTCCAAGCAGGCTCACTCATCAGGCTGTTTATTTCAGTCTTTGGTTACTTTCTAGCTATTAGTAGGGAACCTTAGTCCATCATGACGTGAGAAACAGGGAAGCTCAGGAGTTAGCAGCTAGCATCTCCCACAGCAGGTGATAGAAAGAAGAGAGGGAGAGAGCCAAAGGCAGAAACACTGGTGGCTCTTACAACCTAATATGAACAGAACATCCTGTCATTCCCACTATCTGTGTTTTTGGTCACACAGATCAACTCTGTCATGATACAGAACAAATACACAAGAGTGTGAATGGCAGGAGGCAGGAGTCATTGGAAACCACCTTGGGTGTCTACAATGACAGCACTAAATATGGCCAAGAGCTTTGGCATTGTGGAGAAAAAACAGCATTGATACACTGGTTATTGGGGGAAAAATGTTTGTATATGCTCAGGTGTTTTGCTGGGTTCACAAGGAGTGTCATATAGTCTATGGTCAGTCAGGTCAAAGAATTGGATTTCACCCCTGAGGGAGAAAGTATATGTCAAAGCTGAGAGACTCTGCGAGATACTGACACAAACCATCTGATAAAGGGTTGCTCCGAGTTGGAGAGACTTTTACCTCCTTTGAACACAGAGTATGGAGCAGTAACACAAGACAGTAGTACTTCTTCTTGAGGCCTTGGTAGTCATGGTGGAGAGATGCGTCTTCAACATCATTTCTCAACTGTTCAAAGAGGACAGAGGTAGAAAACCATGATGAAATATCCTGAACACACGTCAGACTCTCCTAGGGAGTACAGATAGCTGCATGTCCAAGTCCTGCTGCTGTGCACACAGACACAGTGAAGTTCCACAGTGCTATCCATTCTCATTTCCACTTCTACACCTGTGAGGTTCCACTACATAATTCCAGATTTGCATGGCATGCTTTGGAGAGGATAAGGTAATTAAACAACACAGGCTTTGTCCCATCAGACTGCTAAATCATACGTGCGAGGAACAACTGTGCAGACACCCTGCGCTCACCACATTCACTGCCGAGCTATCGCGTATTTTATACCTGTCTCTTATTTTGCTTCTGATGCTCTGCTTCCTAACCACTTTGCATCTTCCACACTTTTTTTTCTCTTCTTCCCCATACTCTGTAGGCTTCTTGGTTGTTGCCTTTTCCTGTTCTACTTTCTGGACTTTGACTCAACTTTCTCCCTCCAGATGGAGCATATCTTCAGCAATCATTCCTGGAAGAGACCAGGATGCCCTAATAATTCACAGATAGAAGAGCTATACCTCAGTCTCTCAATTCCTTACATGGCTTGTGACACTTAGAAAGCCAATTTGAATTGAGTGGAATCATTGTTCTAGTCTTAACTTGTCATATACCCCCCTTTAATACCAAAACATAGACTTAACTTTGGGGAAATTTTGACTAATGTCCCAGTTATGGGATGCCAAAGAAGTTATTTTTTTCTCAGTTATACAGTTTGAACATGCAGACAGTGTGTTACATGGTAATTTTGTATTGATAAGTATATTTAGAGGACATGTACACTCAGAAAATGTAGAGTCCAGTTTATTTAATAGACAGCAAGTGCTGGTAAATCATTTCATGATATCTGATGGTTGCCTTCAAGTCCATAAAGAACTATTTCATAAGAAAGAGGCTAGACTGATATTTGAAAGGCAGAATTTGACTCCATGAATCTCTACCAGGATATTAGATTTCAACTTAAATAAGGATATTTAGAGTTGAAATTTTTGAATAGTGAGCAGGAATTGCCTTAGGAAATAAGGTGTGTCCCAGCACCATGAAGCTAGGTGACCACTGCTCAGAGCATTACAATAATAATAGTGGCCAATATTTATAAGTTTTTTAGTATATACAGGCACTACACAAAACTCTGTAAAGCATCAGCATTTTGTAGATATAGAAACTGAGATCCAAAGACGTTCTGAAATTAGATTCAGGAAGGCCGACGGTAGAGCTCCTGGGCTAAATTACTCATCTCTCTGCCTCTCTGTAGAAAGGATTCAGTGAGTGGAGAAAGTCCAGTCACTCCCTCACCCTGAGCTTCCAGTGCTGTGTCCTTCTCTCTCTAGGGGCCTCTGCGAGGCGGAAGCCAGATCTGTGTTTATGTCGAGCACCTGTGGAGACAGTGAGAAGCCCTACCCCACCCCCAGCCTTCCCAGAGAAGGCATCACCATCTTCTCACAGGTTTCTATATTATTCTCGCCTGGGCTTTTGACTCAAGGGAAATGTTAGTTTAAGTGCAAAGTTTTGAGAGATACCATACTACTCCAAGAAAGGTCAAGAAACTGTATCACAGGAGGAAATGGAAGGACTGGCTCTGCTTTGGGAAAACAAAAACAAAACCAGGGAGAGATGTGTCTTCAAATATTTGAAGAATTGTCACTTAAAAAAGGAGAATGGCTTGTTTTTGTTTCTGCCAAAGGCACAACAGAAACCAACAGTGAAGGTTGTCCCACCGTGGTTTCCTATTCAACATTAAGAAAGAACCTCCTAGCAACTGGCACTGCCCAGGCCTGGAATGCACCTTCCAGAGTTTAATGAGTTCCCCTTTCTTAGAAAATTTCATCAGGAATACTGAAGAAGAGATTCCTCTATTTGTCAGAGCTTTTTAATTTTGAATTCTATTGTTTAGTTAGTAATTTTTACTTTTATCTAGGTGTAGTGGTACCTTGGTTCACAAAAGCTTTTGTTTGTGAACAATTTGGTTTGTAAATTGTTATCAGGTGATGATCATAAAACTGCAGCCCTCTTTCTAGATGAACATCAGCTCACACATAGCTGTCTTTCCAGAATCATGGGGAGAATTAAATTCATGAGCAGAGGTAGTATGTATTAGTATCTGTGATTATTTCATTATTTCTGTGATTAATAAAGTTTATTTTTAAATAATGGACATACATATAAAATATGCATAATCTTGTTATCTAATCAAGTAGAGACAATGTATAGACTTTAGTCACTCTCATTTTCTCCTCTATGGCTAATAGCTTGGTGAAATTCATCACAAATAAAGGAAGTCAACTGATTATATTATGTGAGTTAGTAATATTTTAAAAGCTAGGTTACATGATACTGATAGATGAAGCACGTATATGTTTATATATAATTTTCTGTCTTAAACATACACATTACAGAAGACCCTTGGGTTATGACCAGAATTTTAGTGTTCAACTATGAAAAAAGTATTGAATTATAACCCAAATACCTGCCACTTGTCCATCCAGAAGGACTCAGGTACAAATTCCTTAAAGAGTTCTGAAAAGAACATTGCACCCTCTCCTGTGTGGAGTTAATTGAGAAATCCTGGGCCCTTGTCTCTCTAAGGACAATGAGATCCTCCTGCATACAGGAAGAGCCATGGAAGGCTGTGTAAGAAGCCTGAGCCTTCAGCTCACCAAGCTGAGTTACACTTGCCCTTGAGAATGAATTGAATTGAAGTCAAGAATGCGCTGTGTGAAAGCACATCTGAACCAAACTTACGAGTGGAAACAGGCTTTGAAAGATAAAAAGTCATGATCTTTTTTCAAATTCTTTTATCAGCTACAGGGTCAATTTAGCTGAGGGCTTTTGGATTTGGGGAGTATCTTCTGTGTGGTGATGACTTCCGGGTGAAACTAGGCGGAGTGGACAGCCACGTGAGAACACCCAAGGCACCTTACTGCAGTACACGAGTGTGTGTATACAGCGAGAGTGTGCCCCGTACTCCACCCTCTGTGGGTCTCTTCTTTCCTCAGGAAGGGCACTCTCCACCCAGCTGCTCAGGTGGAAAATGCAGGACTGGCTCTCAGTTCATTTCCTTCCCTCTGTTCTCACCTCCAGCCCCTTCTAAAGTCCCGAGTTCTCCACCTTCAAATATCTGGAGGCCCACCTGCTCTGTCCTTGCCTGTCAGATGCCAACACCCCTGCTTCTGCTCTTGCTATAATTCTTTGGCACAGCGCACCCAGAATGACTTCTTTATTACATACCAAAATGGTCACGCCCTCTACTGGGTCCCTCCAATGCCTCCTATCAGTTTAAAAGATTTCAAATTCTTTCATCTGGCACAAAAGTACCCACTGCCTTTGCTCTGAGCCTCTTTTTTTTTTCCTACACTCTCCCCAGCCAGCCTGGTCTCTCAATTGTCTCCTCATGGGCTCCATGCTGGTGGCCACATGGGAGTCCATGCGAGTGGAACCTCTTCCTGGAACATGCTCTCACTCACCACCGAGCCTCCATCTATTTTTTAGATTGAGAACTCAGCTGAGAAATCACCTCTCAGTGAGGCCTCCCGACGCCTGTCTGACCTCCCAGTTCCATAGCCCATCTTCTTACTCTAAGTGTCTGTGTAGCTCTGATTTCTACCTTGTCTTTTTCCTTTCTTCTATTTCTTGCTTTCTTATGCTTCTCACCAGAATGCAAGATCCCTTTGTTAATTGCTAAGTCTCCAGCTCCTAGCACCAAACTTGAGGCGTAATAAATACCCATTTATCTATTGAATAAATCTACTGGATAAATGAAGCTGCATGACCTGTAGTCCCAGACAGTGAGCATCAGTGCAGTCCATCCACTTTTCCTTGTTTCCCAGCCTTCCTCCTCCCTACTGGATAATATTCGGTTTTGCATGCCTCAGTAATGAACCCAGCTCTGAGACCTTGTAGTCACTGAATAAAAACCCTAACTCCTGGGGCAGATTTGTGAACATGTGTGAAATCAAGCATGAAAAAGAAACCAAGACTTTCTTACATGGGTCTAATTTGTGAAGATAACTGCTAAGAAACCTGAAAGGTTGGAGGGAGCCATCAAGATCAGGCAATTCCCTGGTTGCTCTCGGCACCATTAGCTCTGCAGCCATTAAAATGGTGTCACTGATACAGGCAGCCAGAGAAAAGTTAAACTTGGATTTAACTTTTACAAATTAACCCTGAAAGTTCCTCCTGTTCTGTGGGAGCAGCAAATTGTATTGGTATTGGCCAAATTATATTGGCACCAGGTTAGAGGGCTAAATTATCTTTTTCCTCCCTGGGGCCATGTCCTGAATAAAACTACAAAATGACTCCTATTGAATCATATCTTTCAATCAGTAAAATGCTTTTCATAGTAAAGCCATTTTTAAAGGATTTTTAAAAAATTATTTTTGTAGCTCTCTTCTTGTGAGCCATTCATTTTATAGATGGATAGAATTGGGCTCAGAGAGGTCAAAGCACTTCTCAAGGTCACGTTATTTTCTGATGGGGACAGCAGCCCCAGGGTTGTCTAGTCAGTGGAGATCAGCCCCAAGAAACCAATCACTTCCAAGGACAAGGACAGATTGGAATTTCTGGACACACCAAGCTGAAGATCTGACTTCATGACCAACCCTTCTCCAGTACCCTAACCGAGTGGACAGTCAGCCTCCTGAGATGATATTATCTCTGTACCTGGACTGCACTGTCCATCTTTCTGTGGGGAGAAGACTGAGATAGGGCCCTGCTATCAAGTTTGGCTGGTCTTGTATTCATTATGTAGCCCAGGCTGCCCTCAAACATACAGTGATCCTCCTGTGTCAGCCTTCCAAGTGCTGGGATTGCAGGCATGCCACATCTGCGGTGGACTACACTGTCCATCTATCCACACAACTCTCACCCTTGGCTTTCAGTCCATGTCTGTTTTTAGAGGGGAAATCTTCACTTATCTCTCTTTTCTAAATCAAACTCACAATGAAAAAAAGGAAGAAATTTAGTAAGCATTTTAAAGCTGTAAGCTTTCTAAATATTAATTTCTTTAAATGTCTCTTCCTTTTGAGACTGAAGCAGCATCCTGAGTCAGACAGGTGAGGAGTGGGAGAAGAGAGCAAGTGTGTAGTCCGTGTAAAAGTTTAGATCTGGAGTGTCCCCCGAAGGCCTCCTGTTCAGAGGTGGGGCTGGATCACAGGGTATGACACTCACCAGTGGATCAGTCTCTTCTGTATTAACTTTGTACAGAAGAGAAAGTCAGTTGGAGGGTAAAGATTTGTAAATGCCATTAATCCTACACCATATCAACTGATGCTCCACCTGGACCATTGGCAGTCGGTTAAAACTGCACTCTAAAAAGAGAACATTTCCCACACAGGTGGAATGAAAGCATTTAAACAAAGGCTCATCTGTTTATATACACCAGAAAAAGTCATCTCCTATTAAAAAAACATGGAAATACCAATTATTCCAAAGGCAATTGTGTGGTTTCTTCAAAATCTCATGATCAATCATTATACTTCTAAAAACAGAAACTGTAGAGAGCATTTTAGTGACAGGAAAATAAACTGTTACTAGAGAATAACTAAAGAAGAGAACTGAACTGGGCATCAAAAATTCTTTTTTTATGCATAAATCATCAAGCTCTGTACTGACTATATTATTTTAATAGAAAAGTCAGATATTTTCCTGCTTTGTTAAAATTGTAATCTTTTATCACCTCTAATATCATGGCCAAGTTCTATACAGTATTGGTTTAAAAGGTAATTTAATTCAACCAAAATGTGATATAGTTAGTAGAAAGCACCTAGATATAATAGTTAATAACATTCTTCCAAAAGTCAAGAATGTAAATAACTCCCTTTTCTATTTTTAAAAACAGTTTAGGAATGAAAGTCAACTGTAGATTGTGCAGGCCCCCAAAAGGGAGTGATTTTTGATTGTCCTTAGAGGGCAAGTATATGACTCTGGTTCAATAATATTTATTAATAAATAATAATTATTATTATGAAAATTAATGATAATATTTCTTTTACAAAACAAGTTTATGTAAACTTTCTGTAAATGGGATCACTCTAAATTGTTAGGAAAATTAATTAATAATATTTCTTTTACAATGCAAGATTACATAAACTTTCTGTAAATGAGATCACTAAATTGTTCACTGACTTTCACAAATCACATCAGCCCACCTTCAGCATGTCCCAGAACATTCAAGAAACATCAGGTCAGAAAAAACAAGCAAAACACAGCAAAAACAACCCAAGAAATTATACAAGACTTGGCTCCTCTTTGAGTCCAAGACTGAGGTCCCTCTAGTTTCTCCAAGCCAGCCAGCTAAATAGCAAAAGAATTATTTAAAATGAAGTAGTGAAATACAATGATTAGTCACTCCCTGAATGGAGAAGAAATTAACAATGCAAAATGGCTTAAAAACTAGATGGGGGAAATAAATCTTAAATAGGCTGTTTCTGTTGCAGACAAACTTGCTTTCAAGTGTTAGCATTTAAATGGTCACACCTCTGGCTTTGAACTTAACACTCCATTAAGCAGCCAAGGGAGCTCACACCTTTGTCTCTGGCGCCTTTCACTCTTGTTGAAGGAGAAGAGGAGAAGAGAGGAGAAAGCGGAAGGGAGGGAGCTACAAAAGGAGCAAGAGCAAACGTGGCAATCTTACCTAGGCCTGCCTGGCCTCTGGAGCAGCTACAACAAGCCTCTGCTTCCTCTCCCCAAAGGGAAGTCTGGTCTGGACAGTACATTCTGTTGGATGCAGGATATTTGGAAATGAGAGCGACAAGGCAGCAGTAATTTCTCTCTGTAAATAGAAATGAAAATATCATTCCTTCCTTGGAAAGGATGCTTTGGTCCAGAAACTTCTGTATCATTTCACAGGCTAATGATAAGTGTTCATGATGGCAGAAGTAAAATAGTAAAATCAAAGATTAAAATATCTTGAAAAGGGAGATAGCCCTGGAGTCTCTCCGGTTTCATTTTTTAAATGAGGAACTGAGGCTTAGAAGTTGACTGTCTCAAGGCTGCGCAGCTAGTTAATGGAGAAGTTAGGAATCAGACTCGGTCTCCTAAATAAAAATCTTATTTTGGGGCTGGGGATTTAACTCAGTGGTTCTGGTGCCTGCCTTACAAGCACAAGGGCTCAGGTTCAACCTCCAGTAACCACATACAACAATGCTTGGTGTGGTGACTCACCCCCACCAGCAACAGTACCACATACCACAATACTGGGTACTTAGAGGTAGAGGCAGGAGGATTGCTGAGTTCAAGGCTGAGTTCAGGACCAGTCTGAACTATAAAGTGAGACCCTGTCTCAAAAAAACTAAGAAAAAATATCTTATTTTCAATGTATCAAACAACTTCAGGCATGTAAATATGGTCTCAGAATGGAGGAATTAAAAGTTGTTAAAAATTTATACAAACACTTTTTTTTGCATATCAGAGGACACAGCAAGCACTGGCATTTTGGGTCAGAATCTGAGCTCAGTGGTGGGTTTAGCTGAAGAGGTGACCAAGGACTTTCTCAAAATAAAAGATAGTAATCTGTTGGTTTCTGGATGTGCAGTTTAGTAACTGACTGGCCTTGGTCAAAATTACTGAATGTCTTAAAAACTCCATTTCCCTATCTGTAAAACAAAGACTGTTGTTCAGATGACTATTGCAAAGATACAGTAAAATGGTTCATACAAAGACCTTCCTCACCCATAGCATGGTACACAGCTACCCAGGTAGTTACTGTGAACCGTGGTCATTAGCATTTCCATCTCCCTCATTCCCAGAAGCAGCAAGCAGCACACTCTCCTTGCCACTCCATATCTATCCTGTCTTGGATCGTCAGCTGATTTCACAATCCCCCATCAGCATTTGACTTCATAATATTCTACCCTAATCTCATTCAGTTCCTCATAGCTCAAGGGATATTTTTGTTCTCCTTTAACAGACAGTTTAATCAGAAAGAGTAAGTAATTTGTTCAAGGTTACATAATTTTCAAACAATGGAAGCAGACCAAGTCATGTTGCCTTTTCTGTTTGTTTCTGGTAAGAAAATACAGAGTGAGGTGTCAAGATGAAATAAGGAGAAGGGAAAAGGCAGCTGGAAGTTGGTCTTACTTAAATACTAAGTGTGTTTAAAGAGTGACACAGCCCAGAGCATTCTTTCCTATTCTGATTTGCAGACATTGTCCACATATAATCAAAATTAAAGGATGTGAGTTTGTCAGGAACCTGGACAACTTACTTGGATTTAAGACTTACTTACTGGGATTTACTTACTTGGATTGAGGACATCTGCCCTGCCCTATGGGATCAACTACTGGGATTATTTTAGACATCTGCCTCATCCTGTGAGATCTTAAACTACAAGGACAACTGCACTAGGATTATTGGCTTTAAAACTTACTGGGACTTACTAGAATTTAAGGATGTCAGCAATGCCCTATGTAATTTTCAACTACAGGGATTATTGTGGGACCACTCTGTTTTATGCATGCTAGGATTATGGTTTAAAGGCTTGGTACTAAATAAAGGTGCAGTGAGCTCAGGTTATGGCATATTATGCTCCTGCTTCTGCCACTGCAGTATTTGGTCTTTGGCTGCTGCTACTTGGAGTAACAAGAATCAAACCCAGGCCAAGTCTTTTTCTCAAGGTTCTTGCATTGTTGTTTGTTGGTTAGTAATCTGTTAACTGTAGGATTATCAGGGGATTGGAGTTCACCATAAGGATTCTGGCTGCATCCTCCTCCCCAGACTCCCATATGAGTTAGAAATCAAGGAGAAGTTTACACTTAGCTTCAGAACCAGATGAGACAATGTGTTACTGAGACAAAATAACACCTACAAGTTAAAGGAGGAAGGATCTATTTTGGCTCACACTTTGTAGAAGTTTCAGTCTATAGTCTGTGGGCTCCAGGGGAGAATGGAATGGCAGAGAAGAAACAGTCCATGGCAAAGCAGGCAGGAGGCAGCTGAAACAGTATCAACAGCAGCAGCAGCAAGTCTGCTTCTCCCTTTATCCCATCAAGTCTACTAGCATTTTGAGTGGCACCACCCACACTCAGGGTGGCTGTTTTTCCCATTATCTACACCCAGTGTTAATCCCAAACTAGTCATTAGACCAATATAGTAATCATACAACCTAATCCCAGTATCCCATCCTGAATCCCAGTATCATATACCCTAGATCCAGACACTTTCACAAAAAATCCAACCAAAGACTGCATAAGATTTTGATGGCACATCTTGATACAAGCTAAAGCAGTGTCCTCGACAGAAAACATGTGATATGACTCAAAAAAATAAAACTGAGACAAAAACATCGGTGTCCCCCGTGTACCAAGCTAAAATCAAAGTGGATAAGAGACCTAATTATTAAAACAGACACTCTAAACCTACTGCAAAACAGGTTAGGTAAAACTCTTGAAGACATTGGCTTATGGAAAGACTTCATGAACAAAACTTCTATAGCACAGGAAATGGCTGAGGAAATCAACAAATGGGACCTCATTCTTTTAAAAAGCTTCTGCACAGCAAAGGAAACCACCAACAGTGCAAACAGGCAACCAACAATGTGGGAAAAAATCTTTACCAGCTGTTCCTCAGATAAAGGGCTATTATCTAGAATTTATAAAGAGCTCAAAAAAATCAGCCCACCCAAATTTAATGACCCAATTCAAAAATGGGCATCTGATATGAACAGGTATTTTTCAGAGGAAGAAGTAAGAGCAGCTAAGAAGCATATGAAGAAATGCTCAACATCATTAGTCATTCGAGAGATGCAGATGAAAACAACATTGAGATTTCATCTCACTCCACATAGAATGGCTGCCATGTAAGATTCAGCCAACAGCAAATGTTGGCAAGGCTGCGGAGAAGAAGGAACCCTTCTCCACTGTTGGTGGGACTGTAGACTCATACAACCCCTGTGGAGATCAGTTTGGAGAATCCTCAAAAAGCTAGGATTGATGGTCCCATTTAACCCAGTCATTGCCCTGCTAGGTATATACACACAAGAATTAAAAGACTTATATCACAGTGACATATGTGCACCCATGTTTATAGCAGCCCAATTTGTGATTGCTACATTTTGGAAACAACCCAAATGTCCATCACCTGGAGACTGGATAAAAAAGCTGTGGTTCTTCTACAGAATGGAGTACTACTCTGCCATAAAAAATCATAAGTTTGAATCATTTCTACTTAAATGGACATACCTTGAGGATATCCTCATAAGTGAAATAAATAGGTCACAGATAGGTACATATCACACCTTTTCTCTGGTATGAGAAAATAAAGATGTAAATGAGTCCTAGCATTGTATGTTATATATTGTGAAACAGAAAATGCTCAATGTAAAATAAGGTGAAAGAGGACAATGTCGAGATTGTAACAAAAAAGTAAGGAAACAAATTTTATGTATATGGGGGGGTGGTAGGGTGGGTAGGGCTATGGGAAAAAATGAGAATTAAGTTGTGTCTTATACTGGTACAAATCCCCATTATGGAGTGCAATCATGATGTGTATATTTAATGTACCAATAAAGATTTTAAAAAAATCGGTGTCCCTAGGGAGAGTAACTACACTGAAGATATGACCAACCAAGTAAGCATTAACAAGTTCCTCATATGTCCTTCTTTTTTCAAACCTTTCAATTGAGTAGAAATATCTCTTTGCTTCTTGTTTCTTTATCATTTCCTTTGACATTTAGAATTAATTAGGCTATCATTTTGACCGTTCCTCTCCAATGATCTTTTGTATCTTCTCAATTAGTTATTAGGAGCTATTTGTATTCACAAAATTAGGGCTTCCAGTGAAAAGCTGAGAAAGTCTACTGAGAAAAACTAATGTGTAAGTGTACAAACCAAATAATGGCCCCAAAAAGGGACAGACATCCTTCTGTGCCCTCATTTTCAGAGTGCTGACAGAGGGCAGACCCAAGCATGCACAAAAGCTAACTGATAATGGCTCCAGATCACCATAATAACAAGTATATCTTTGGAGTAGATATTTGTCCTCACTCCTCCCATCTATGACATCAGACAAGTGACTTAAATATCTCTGTCATCATTTCCTCACGTGTAAGATGATGATGATAATATTAACCTCATAGTGTGTGTGATGCACT
Organism: Petromus typicus; assembly: GCA_004026965.1. Taxonomy (NCBI): domain Eukaryota; kingdom Metazoa; phylum Chordata; class Mammalia; order Rodentia; family Petromuridae; genus Petromus; species Petromus typicus. The sequence continues at coordinate 36,965 of PVIR01016050.1, forward strand.
TAATTCCTTCCTGCATAAATAAATATGTAAGTAAAATAAACATGCAGTAAGCAGTAGCCATCTATTCTATTCTGCTAACATTCTCACTGAGAAGTGTTCAAGCTGGAAAGAATACACATCTGCCATCAATTTTCAAAATTAATAAAATCTACATGATAGAATATAGTGTAGAAGGGACAATGTAGAAGGGACATTTCAATCTAAACAAATACCAAATTCATTTGGGTTAGACTCTAAGAAAACAAACCAAAACACCAAAAATGAAGTACACATATTTTGTGTTGAAACTGAATTTAATTTAGCCCATACTGTGATGATTCTTCCAAAAACAATGAAAATAATTTGCCTAATGTGTAGGCATTGACCACATATCCCTGAATGTAACCTGCC
>PVIR01016051.1:0-37277 GCA_004026965.1 Petromus typicus
TTTTAACAAGTAGTGGGATCACAATTGGAACTCCACTGTGCTGGTGGACAAGGCGTATCGATGGAATAAAGGGAAACAAGAAGGAAGTTGGTGCTTGTCTTTTGAAATGCTCCATTCTACTGTTCTGTCTTGTGTGCTGCTACCATCGTCTCTGGATGTCACGCTCCGTGTAGATTCACACCAGCCGCCTTCCAGAAGCTTCCAGGCCTCCGCCTCAGTCTGCCGCTGCGTCCTTCATCCCTCTCATTCTGCAGATTCAGCTTCTTGGGCTGAGAAGCTGCAGCATTCTCCAGTTCTCCAGCTGTGGACTTTTTTCCTCTAGAAAACACTCAGCCAGCAACACACAGGCCTGGCAGGCTGAGAGAACCAGGCAGGACAAAGCACACAGCTACACGGAGAAAAGCAGAGCAAGATGCACAGGAGGGCCTGGGGCCATCGAGGTCAGGTGTGAATCAACAAGAGTAGACAGGCAGGGGGAAGCGCAGGAGGAAAGAGCAACCACAGGAGAAGAAGGTGCGGTGCCATTACAGCATGGAGAGGAGCCGGAAGAGCCCGGCCTTCTGACAACGCAGCGCAAGGGCCCGAATCCAAGACACATACTTGTCTTCATAGAAGCTGGATTCTGGCTCTTCAAGATGGGGCTGAAAATCCAAGGTGTTTTGGTCATATCCATTCTATATAATTTTGGAGAAAAACAATTTCATATTTAAATCATGATTATGGCTGTCCAGGGCCTAATATCTCCTTGCCCATGAGCACACTGTGGTATGTGGAAACATAACTCTGTGCTTCTAGTCACAAGTTGAGGCCTCAGTGATCGTGGGAAGCTGTAGCACTCTAAACAGTGGTTAGTTCCAAGTGTCTTTCTCTCTGGCACTGACCTCCTAGGCACCCCTCATGTTCTTTGTGAAAGAAAAAACAAACCAAAACAGAAACACCCACTGTGATGCTTTAATGGAGGTGAAAGGTACCTGCCAGGCTGCCTGCAACAATGGCGAACAGTGGCGAAAGAGAATGTTGGGAAGTAGAGTAGGGTTTTGATGGAGACTTGGGAGCTGGGAGAGCATTGTGGGAGATCGAGATTGGCTGCCCTGGGTGGTTAGGGAGCTTACTGATTGGCTGCCCTTTGGAGCACACAGGAAAGGAAGCCATTTTGGATCTGTTACAGTGTAGAGACCCTTTTGTAGGGCAATGAGTCTAACAGTTTGAAATTATGTCTCTACTTCTTTCTTTTGCCCTCACTCTACCCCTGTCTGGGCAGATCAGAGGATTGGTTTTGGTCACAAGAGTTGAGAAACTTCACACGCAAATGTTTCCGTCCCATTTCTATCAGCAAATGAAAATGCTCCATTCTACCAATGGCTTTGTCTATAAAGTTGCAAACCAGTCCAGCTGACCTAGGTCCTGGACTGGGGTGGGGCTGAGGAATCTGCAGTGTAACACAGGGAGAGACAGCACTGTCTGTCCCAGCCACATGCTCCAGGCGTTCAGTCAAGCATTCCACACTCTTGTAATGACCCACGTCTTCTTTCTATCAGAGCTTGCTCCAACCTGTAACCAACACACAGCCATCGGGAGAGGAGAAGGGCCCTCCCTGCCCTCCACGGGTCCCTCACACATTCAAAGGAAGTCAGCTGTGCGAGCAGACAGCATCTCTGGCCCCCACAGTCTAAAGGGATTTGGATGACAGATGGAACCCGCATGATCTATGACAGGTACAGGCTGGAAAAATGTTGGCGTTAATATTTAATATCATTTGAATAACTGCCCAGTTTGTCTCACTTAGCATGGCGGCTCCACTGGGCCAGCAGTGGCTTCCCTGGGTGTCTGACAGAACGAAGCTTGTAGAAAATGCTCCATCAGCAAGATGTTTAATAATGCAGATGCAAGATGCAGATTTGCTTTGAGAAATTATATTAGACTTGTTAGACATGACTTGGGGAGACCTCAAAGCACCGGTACACGAATTCACTTTGTGCAAGGGGACCTACATGTGCCACGGAAATTCACTTCTGGGGTTTGAAGGTTGTATTGATGAAAACACTCAGGATAATCATAAATAAAGAGCTTTATTAAAGTATTGTACTCATGGCTCAGTCCAGGCCTCAAAGGCAGGAGCAGAGGTTACCTCCTTCCTCTCCCAGATTTCCTCTCTGCCATCCCACTGTGCAAAATCCAGGACTTATGTAAATCTCAGCAAGAAAAGCTCTGTTCCACGCTGGAATCTACCACTCACACACCTTCTTCTACAAACCCTTTCTGAGTTGTACCTGTCTGGAGGGTGCATCTAACGGCTCTTTTCCAGACTGAAATCCTGAGCCTGGGTCTCGGACTGGGTCTCATACGTGCTGGGTAACTGTCCTCACGCTGAGCTCCATCTCCAGCCATTTGTCAGCTTTGATTTTAAGACAGAATCTTGCTAAGTTGCCCAGGCTGTCCTTGAACTCGAGTTCCTCCTGCTTCAGCCTCCTGAGTAGCTGCAGTTACGGGCCTGTGCCAACCCACCTGACACATCCGTGACTCTTTGGAGAGATGGGACCCATTCATAATTGCCCCAGAACCACATGAAGAAAGAGTGTTTGGCTTGTTGATAGAGTGGTATAAGGTGACTGAGCAAATCTTGCCGCTGGGGGCGCTAGTCCTGAACACCCAGGTCAGGGAGAGGTTCAGTTTGCTCTGACATTTTTTCCATTCCCGAGTCACTCCAGGCAGAGCAGGCCACCAGCAGGGTGTGGTGAGCAAAACCCAAGGCCAGGGCACTGGCGCTCAGGGTCCTAAGAGGGAGGGGCCGTGCGCAGGGCCGGCACCTCCCCTGCGCCTCCCAAGCACCTGTCTTGCTCGGTCCTGCTGCTGGCCTCTTTCTGGACAGAGACACCCAAGCCCTTGCTCCAGTCATTCCCTTTCTTTCTGATCGTGGTGTTTGGGGCTCTTACAGTAACTGTGAGAAAAGGGACAGCAGGTTCCAGGACGCAGCAGCATCCAGGAGGCAGACTAAGGTCGCTGTATGATCTTAGCTGGGGGGTACAAGGTGTCTGTCCCGGTCACTTTCCCGTTCCCGTCACTAAGACGCATCGCCCGTCACCCACACTTCAAAGGTCTGTTTTGGCTCACAGACCAGAGGCTTCCATGGCAGCCGGGTCCAAGGCGGGACAGAGGGCTGCTCAGGGCCCGGCAGACAGGAACAGCGAGTGAAGGGAGAATCCGGGCGGAGATAAACCTGCCAGGCCACAGCGGGTGAGCCTTCTCATCCAACAGGGCCCGGGCTCCGGCCTGCAAGTCAGCTCTGAGCAGAGTCCTCCAGTCACTGCCCGATGGTCTGCAGCCCGCCCCGGGCGCTGACAGAGACCCAGATTGTACAGAGAGGCTCACTTGGCGCGGATGGGCCTGGGAACCCACCACCCGCAGCACCCTCGTCTCCGTCCAGGCCCAGCTCTGCCACCGGCCACCCTGTGGGCCACAGCGATCACACGCGAGGTACAGAGCCGCCGCGCCGGACAGTGCGATCCGCAGAGAGCTGCAGAAAGAGGATCATTCACGACGGCGGCTCACACGGAGTGGGGGCCCAGGGGCTCCACCCCCCGCTGTCTGCACAGTGAAGCCCCAGGAAAGCCGTGGTCCGCTCCACGCAAACCCAGGTGCCCGAAGCCTCAGGCAGCGGCGCTGTGACCCCCATCCCAGTCCCACCCATCGAAGTCTCTGTTCTGAAATGTAGGACCAGATATTATCTCCTTTATGTACAGCAATCTGTGTAACTATTTTAGTTTCAGCATGTATTATTGTATTTTAGTTTCAATATGTATTATTATGATAGGGCCCCTCCCCCAGAGCACGTAACTTCCAAGTTGCTCGTAGACGAATTTTTAAATGATTAGAAAAGAGCAGCCACACGGCTTCCGAGGAGGAGGGAGCGCAGAGGACACTGGCAGGACACAGACTCCGCCTGCGCTAAGACAGCTGAGGACAGAATCCAGAGTACCCGACTGCTCATAGCGCCAGATTCCCCGTTTCCACTGAAGCAGGGGTCCGGTCTGCACCCATAAACTGTAGCCCACACATGGCCACTTCCTCCAGAACCTGAACACAGACTGGCAAAGCCTTGGGTTACCTTGAAATTTCTGGAGAGATAGGGTATGGGCGCTAGGGGAAAGGACACCACTTTTCTTAGGCAAAGATTGTAAGAACACTCAGGTTAAATTGAGATTTCAGTCACTATTCCTGTGAGTAGTCAATATGCGATCAATCTCGTGGGCTGAATCATTTGATTTAGACTTTACCTAAATGATGTTAAGGAGGCAGACAGGAAGGCTGGAGACACAGCAGAGTGAGCCGATCATTCGAGAAGCTTTTTACTTTGGTTGATCTACAGAATGAATATACGTCTGTGTCCTTTAGGAAGAAGTGTTTTAAAACTGACACTTTAAAAGTAAACGCCATCATTGGTTACAAGAGCCCTTTCTGATTTTTTTACAAATTTTATATTTCCATGACATGCAGTCTTATCAGTGCACAGTTACATTATTATAGCAGCTCAGCTAGGGAGAAATGTTACAGAGAGTCAGACATGGTTGGGCCCTTCACGGAGCTGGTGCAGAAGATGGGAACACATTACAACTGCAGCTGGAGGAGCATCTGTTGAAAGCCAGGTCCCAACACAAACAAGCAGGCCTACAGTGGACCCTCAAGTTATAACAGACCTGACATACAAACAACTTGGATTCATCAGGTTAGTGGAAGACCCATTTGCCTCTTGCTATCTATAACATGTACCCAGGTAAACATCCAGATCTCAGCTGTACTGACTTACGACCACCTTGAGTTACAACCAGCCTGCAGGAACTGGTTGAGTTCATAAGCCAAGGGTCCACTGTACCTGCTCCCAGAGGGACAAGCCATAACTTGAAATTATACCATAATGATCTCACCTGGTCCAGTAAAGTCCAGATAGACAGCAACCCCCAAGTGGGAGACCAGAGCATCCGGACTCATCCATTCCCAAAATGCCTTTGTTCTTTCAGAGTGTTCTTGCTGTGTGACCTGCCTCCCTATTGGATCAATATTACCTAAGTGGCTCTACTGATAATCTTATTGGCTGATTACAGTTTGACCCAAATTGTGACTTTGTACCACCTCGGGATTTAGCTCTATGAAACATTCTTAAAGAAGCAGCCCCATGGCAATCCACTTAGGGACACTCCCCACCCCCGTCTCTCAGTCTTTCCTACTCTCACCTCCATTTTTCTTTAGAATTCATTCTTCAGTTTCAAGGGACAGGAACTCAGCATATCTGACGTCTAGCAGATTGGGAGTTACATTAAGAGACATTTTTCCACTTTAGTCAATCTATGGACTCACAGACTACACAGAGGTAAATTCCTGAAGGTAAATCCCTGCGTGAACAAGTAAAATTATAGTGCCACCTTCAGGAGTGGAAAGTCTTTCTTTATAAAGCACCATGTACTGTGTGCATCTCCAGGTCACCTGAAAATGTCCCTGTATCTGGAATTCAGTCTCCCTTTCCTGTTGCAGCAAGAGCCAGTGAAACAACACATGTAATGCTGAGGGCAGCTCTTTGCGGTGAAATATAATCAAATTCACCAGATTTAGTGCTGGAGAATTAGGGAAGGTGGGACTTCCTAGTTTTATAGCTGAAGATGTTTACAGATGACCAGGGAAAAGGAAAAATTTTAAAAAGGAATCAAGACTGGGGATTTAGCTCTGGTTCCTGCGTCTGCCTGGCAAGTGCAAGGTCTTATATTTGATCCCCTTCAACCACACACCACAATGCCAGGCATGGTGGCTCATGTCTATAATCTCAGCACTTGGGAAGCAGAGGCAGGAGGATTGCTGTGAGTTTGAGGCTACGTAGTGAGTTCAGGGCCAGTCTGAACTACAAAGTGAGACCTTGTCTCAAAAAACTGAAAGAAAATAAAAAGAAGAAGAAGAATCAAAGTTCTCTATGTTGGAGAGAGCTGCCTCTTTTTCCTTAGTCTTCTCTGGACAGTAAAAGCTGGCAGGAAACCTATGTAGTTCAGGACCTGGCTCTAGGCTGATGGGACAAGCGTGGTGGCCATGAGGGATATTCACCTGGACAAATGCTCTGGGAGACAGTCATCACAGAGTGCTGACGGTGGCCGCCAGGGCTCAAAATTTATACCATAGTGCATAAACAATCTGCTTCATCTCCTTTGGGAGATGATTAGGCTTAGATAAAGTCATGAGGGTGGAACCCCACATTTTCACACATCGTTACTTCTGGAACCCCGCCAGATATCACACTGGATTGCAGCCGAAGACACAGCAGCAAGATGCAGCCTCAACAAGAAGGAGGAGCTCTTGGGAGCCCAAAGACAGCAAGCAGCAAACACTGAGCCAGGTCCCTGCAGGAATCTGAAGCATCTGGCTCTTTCAGCTGCAGGTGTTAAATTTGAGGACTGCAAACTAAGCGAGGAACAAGATGTCACCACAAGGTGGCAGTGTCACATGCAGCTGTGGGCAGCGATTTGCTGGATCCGCTGCACCAGAGCCTTGCCCAGCACCAGGGCTTCCTGTAAGATAGAGCCACCACCAGAAGGAATTTAAAAGTCAAGGAGACTCCTCAGAGGTAAGACAGGAGAGGGGACCGCCCATCTAGATGACACCCTTCAGCAGTCCTGGGCCAGAGGACTCTGCCTGGCAGTAGTAGCTTGAGACAGTCACATTCCAAGGGGGGTCTTACCCAAGGCTGGGCAATGCTGGGCTCAGTTCCACAGAGGATGGAAAGCAAGCAGGTCAAATGGCTACATGTGTGCTTACTTGAGCCACACGTAAAGTCACTGGATGTATAAGAATTTGAGTTTTGTGTCACTGGGCTTTTGAGCAATGGACCTCACCCACTGTGAAGAACGAAATAAGGCTATAGCCAATATGGGGACCCACCTTTGGCTGACTTATGCAGCAAGCTTCCAATGGTAAATATAGCTCATCACACACAAAAAGCCTGTGCTGTGGGCGCGGTGTTTGTGCCACCCCCAAATGCATATGATGGAACTTAGTCTCCAGTGCAGCAGTGTTGGGAGGTGATTGGTCCACTCAAGTGGAGTCCTCATGAATGAGATTAATGTCTGTTATGGTTCAGACCTAAAATGACCCCCCAAAGTCTCATGCATTGGGAGGTGGGGCCTGGTCAGGAGGATATGACCTAGAAGTACATATTCTTGACTTTTTATTCTGTTTCTTGATTTCCATAGAGTAAGTAGCTGTCCTCCACCAGGCCCTTCTATTACGCCATTTCTGCCTTGGACCCCCACTAACCATGGCCTGAACCCAGCAAAACCATGAGCCAAATAAAGCTCCCCTGCTTGAAGTTGTGGGTGTCAGGCATTTTGCCCCAGTGATGCAAAAGTGTCCTTAGAAATGAAGAGCTCTTCCTCTCCTGTCCTATGAGATGCTATCAATGAGGAAAAAACAGGTCCTCACAGACACACTCTGCTGATCTTGTATTTACCAAACCCAGAACTGTGAGCAGTACATTTGTATTGTTGTCAAGGCACCTGCTGGCTCCTCTCACTTTGCTACGGCTAGAGTGTTTCAGGTCTATTGATCCCCTTGAGCATTCAGCATGAGCTTTGGGGAAGAGGCAGTAATCGATTAACCCTCTCTGCGCTGCAACCCAACTGCTCCCTGAGACAGCTACAAGGAAGGGAGACATGGACTTCTCGCTGCACCCCACATCTCACTGAGCTTCAGGGAAAGCAGCAATGGAAATCACACTCCTCTCATTGCAGACTGAGGACTCTGCTATTTCCTGCTGTAGAGCTTTCTGTGTGGGCAGAGGAAGAACAAAAGGAATTACCTATCCAGATCAATTTTACCTGAACACAGGATAAAGCCAGGTGCCAGGCCACACTGATCAGTTTTGCAGAGAGCAAATGCTCAGCAGTAGAGCGGTGAGTGTCTTTAGTGGTGCTCTCATGGCTGCCTAATGGCCTGAATCTACTCAACATTGTTCCTTTTCATGGTCATTGTGACTTTGTGTCCCACGGTGCCAGACCTAATGAATAAGGTGGATGAGGAACTTGGTAGTGCTCTGACTAGCATGGCTTTTTGTTGGATGGCATTTGGCAGCAGCATTCACCATCTTTGGGATACACTTCAAAGACCCTCAAGAAAGAGGACTTCCTGAACTGCTTCTGACAGTGGAAGAACAAAGGGATGTGTTTGAAGCAAAAGGGATTATTATGAGGGGGATTAATGAATTAGGACTTTTACTGTAAGAATTTTTTAAATTTAAACATTCATCATATATTTCCATCACCCATTGTATATGTACGTATGTGAGTGTGTGCATGTAAAAATGTCTATGTGCATATCTATGCATGTATCTCTGTATACATATCCAAATGCAGCTACTTATATGCCCATGTAATGTATATATCTGTCAGCCACTGGGGTGACCCCCTGTGGGAGTCGGGGATCAGACGAGTGACTTTAGGGGAGACCGAAGTTGCACTGACCCCTTTCTGTCACAACTCTCCACAGTTTACACCTCCCAGAACACCCTGCCTTTTCACTCAGCCTGGTCCCACCAGCCCACGCAGCCCGCGACCTGGAGTCCCACGTTCCCCAGTGCATATCTGACTCACCGCCTCGACAGCTTCCAACTCCATTTCCTCCAGTGAAGTCCTCTAAGCTTCCCGATGTCACAGTCTACCGCCGGCTGCATCTCTGTTCATCAGTGCCTCATCTCTCCAGCAGGAGTCCTGGGAGCACCTACTGCCCAGATCGTTGTCAATAAGTTCGCTGTAAGGAAAGCCCCACAGGCATAGCACTCAGAAGGGTGCAACAGGTAGAATCCAGAAGTGAAGACAGAGGCTTCTGTCCTTGCTTTGTAAGGAGAGAAGCGTTAGCACCTACCTGTACCTTTCCTCCAACTCTCCTCTCCACCGCGATCTCTGTGGCTTGGATTTTCTTTTTACATCAACAGATTTCCTAGTAAATACTGTTGAGGGGGTGTGTGTGCGTGCGTGGGTGTTGCTAAGAGGCACCCAGGGCCTCCAACATGCTAACGTTCCCGCCCCTGTTGAGACATCATGACTGCTTCCACGATTGAAAACCAGGCAACACTGTGTTACAACAGCTCTGTAAAACGGACTGCAAAACCGAGCAATACGCTGTGAAGGGAGGATGTTCTTGTCCAACTCGCTACGCTATGAGGGGAGGACGTGCCGCTCTGGGGTTCAGATGCCTTCTCTGGGGTGCTGAGGAGCTCATCCGGGTGTTTTCAGACATCTGCCAAGCCCAGCCGCAGCTTCACTGCTCTGCACACCAGACAACCTCGCGGTACAGATGGAGGGTCTCCCTCCCCGCGGAGGGTAGATTTGCTTACAAAGACGGTGAGTGACTTCTTCCCTTTGACTGAGAGCTATCTCTCCCTAGGGACAACCTAGGGTTATAAACTGGGTCCCTCTTCCTCCCTTCACTCCCCACGATCTTCTAGGGTAAAGAAGCTGACTTCTCTTCCCAAGGACAGGACAGCTTGACAACAGCCGCCTAGAAGTCAGGGTCTCCCAGTCTCCAGGTTCCTCCGCTGTCAACCCACAGAGGTGTGGCATCCACCCAAGCCCGCTGCACACCGAACCCGGAGGTGGAAATGCGGGAGGACCTGGAGTCCACTGCAACCGCGGCCACCGGCTCTCCATGGGTCTTCAGGCGGGATGCTTCCTGCGGGCATCTCTGCACCTGCTCTTCCTAGGAGAAAGCAGCCAAAGCCAGAAGACCTTCTTCTAAGACCTGATTTCCAAAGGAAGTCACACACAGGTTCTGGGTCAACGTGAATTTGGAGAATACACTATGCACACTGCTGGTCTTCTCCGCAAGGAAAATTGTGTTTTTAATCTCATTTTACAGAATAAGTGTTCATGCTACACAGAGGATAAGCAGCAGAATCTATGGCCACGCAGAATGCCATCACACTGTCCTTGAGCGCCTGCTGTGCCGCCTCTCGGCGCTTAAGGCTACAGAGGTGGTCAGCAATCTGTCACTTCTGGGGAGAGGACGCTCTGACGCTTTTAAAAGGAGAGGTAGGTATGACAAGCTCAAGCAGCTCCAGCGACCCGCTGTTCACCCTCAAGGAGCTACGGAGTATCTACAGTGCAGCAATGTCTGGGCACCGAGTGCCCAGCAGGCGGCGCCCTTGGTCAGGCATCTCCACAGGGAGACAAGTCGGCAGGCAGCAGCGAGAACAGAGCTCTCAGCACAAACGTGCACGTATAAGTGTCTATGTGCATATCTATGCATGCATCCCTGTATACATACCCAAATGCAACTATTTATATCCCCATGTACTGTGTAAATCTGTCACCCATTGGAGTGACCCCCATATGGGAGTCAGGGATCAGACGACTGACTTTAGGGGAGACCGAAGTTGCACTGACCCCTTTCTGTCACAACTCTCCACAGTTTACACCTGTAGTCAAAAATTTAACCCTCCCCCACTTGCAACCTCTATCCCTTAGGGAATCAATGAAAATGGGTGCAAATGAAGAGGATTTATAGGGCAAAGGAAAGATTCTCTGTGTGCTGCAGGAGCTGGGCAGAACACTTTGCATGGACAACTCATCTCGTCCTCACAACAACTCTCCGCAAATGAAGAAATGGAGGCACCAAGAATTCAGTAATTGCTCAAGGTCAAATGCAGGTAGCCTGGCTCTGGCGCCCCCTGGTCCCCTCAGAGGCCTGAGATCACGAGCACACAAGTGGTAACTTCTGGAGAAGGCTCAGTCCCAGGTAGGGTGGAGAATGAAGGACCAGCAGTGAAATTAAAGGCCTCACAATCACGGATGGTAGTGTACACGCGTCTTAGGCATTTCTCTGAGATGCAACACCCAGCACCCACTGTGTAAGGAAAAAGGTGCTCGGGCTCATTTTCAGTCCACAGTCAGCTGGCTCCAAGCAGAAGGCTTAGCAAATGGTTCTAGCGAAGGAAGTGCTGCTCAAGGTGTGGCGAACCGGAAGCAGAGGAAGGAGGGAGGAGCCAGGAGACGGATGTACCCTTCCAGGCCACGCCCCCAGGCCTGCCCCTTCCTACAGTGACATGCAAACCTCACGACCAATCACTTTCTGGAATCTCTACCTATGAGCACCCGAGGTTCTTGGGAACAACACAGAAGCAATGGTTTCCCCTGCTGTTCATGAAACTCCATTTCAACTCTAGACATACATGGTCTGAGAAATACTGTCCACACTTTAGCCACAGAAGGCATTCAAAGCTAAGCTAGATAACTGGGCCTTTCCATGGTTGAAGTCTGCTAAACGCTAATTCTATCTCCACTGCATACATTCTTGCAGTTATTTACATGTTTTCAGAAAAAGTTAGGAATCGCAACACTAAAGGTAAATAAAACCCGGAACTTTGTTCTAAAACTATTTTTTCTTCCATAGCTGAGTTCCCTGTACTTGTAGAATTTTTGTTCAAAATAATTATATTTTAAATGAGAAAATTTTCTGTATTTGTACAACTCTGATCATTTTCTGTGTTTATAAAGAAATAAGAAATCTGGTACTGGCTCCCAATATAGAATTATGATGAAAATATATTTCAACATTAAGCCACTAGGGGGCGCCGTCCCACAGTTTGAGGCACAGACAAACAACCCCCCAAAAAATCTACAGGAACGATTTTAGAAATATGTTCAAAATTCTTTAAAAGTTAAGAATCAAGTACTAGCCTCCTATACAATCAAAGGAGTGTTTGTGACAGAAATTAATGCTTTATGAAAAAAATTATAGAAAATTTAACCCTCACCTACTTGCAACCACTATCCCTTAGGGAATCAATGAAAATGGGTGCAAATGAAGAGGATTTATAGGGCACAGGGAACAGACTCTCTGTGTGCTGCAGGCTGAGCACACGTTTCAGTCTCTTGGGACAGGAGAGAGGGCTGTGGTGTTTCCCCAGCTCTGGCTCACTCCTCTCTGAGTGGACGGCTGGGCACCTTCGGCTCCCAGGACCTCACCCTCAGGTCAAGCTGGTGCTGTGAGGTGACAGCCAGCAGGCTCGATTAGTGGCAGAGAGATCGCCCTTCCGTGGAGTGCTGGGTCTGCAGCCTGGCTCCGTCCCTGAGCAGCTGCCTGCCTGAGCAGGTGACTTCACCTCTCCAAGACCAGAGTCTGAATCTACCTTTATAATCCGTTATATGAGACATATATACAACATACTCCGGGGCAAGTAGCTCTGTGGCAGAGCATTTGTCTAGCATATATGGAGCTCTGGGCTCCATCTCCAGCACCTCAATTATTTATATTTAGTAACTATGCAAAGATGACAGATATGTTAATTAACTTGATCATGTTATCATTTCACAGTATAGATACAAATATAGATACATATTAAATCATGTTGCAAACTTATAAATATGTACAATTTCATTTGTCAATTACACTTCAAGGACACTAAAACTATATTAGTTTTTTTGAGACAAGACCTTGCTATGTAGTTCAGAATAGCCTTGAACTTACCACATAGCCCAGGGGCTGGCCTCAAACTCATGGCAATCTTCCTGCCTCAGCCTCCTGAGTGCTGAGATTACAGGTATGTGCCGCCAGGCTTGACTTAACATATATAAAGACAGCACAGAATATGTGTGTGTGTTACCAGTTACTAGTCACGTTCACTGCGCTGGTGGGAGATAACCTCTTGGAAGCAGCGGCAGGGTTGGCTTCTCCCACAATGATCTGTTGACTGATCACAGCCGTGTGCTCCCTTTCTCCTTCGTGGACTAGTTTTCTGCCAGCACTTCTCTAGCCATGACACAGACCCCCTAAGTACATCTCGCCCGCAGCAGGAACAAGTGAGTGAGGATGTTTACAAAGCTCTGCACAGTGGCTGCTCACAAAGGCGCTCAGAGACTGCGAGGCAGAACTGGGCCTCGAGTGTCCTGGGGCAAGTGACTCATCTTTCAAAACCTCAGTCGCCACATTTCTAAGGGGACACAGGTTTACTGCAAAGATTCACTGAGGTCTGTGTGACCCCTGGCCCTGCCTGGCGAGAGTCCTCCCAGCCCCGGGTTGAAGTCAAGGCTCTGGTGATGGCCGTGGCTCCCACTGCCGAAGAGCTCACCTGAGGCCTTGCCTCCACTTTCCCCCTCTGCAGAAACAAATCCCACACGCGGTGATGAAACGCACCGACACTCCGCCTCTCACTCTTCTAGAGACCAGAAGTGCACGCTGGGGGCGGGGCGGGTCCTCTCTCTGGAGGCTTCGGGGGAGGCTCCTTCCCGCCTCGTGCAGCATCTGGTAACTCACCCAGCCTGTGTGTCTTCACGGCACTTGTCGCTGCTGTGAGTCCAGAGAAACCAGGGTGAGCTCATCTCAGGATCCATTGACTCCATTACGTTTGCAAAGCGTTTACCAAATGAGCTTCCACTCACGAGGGGCAGGGGCAGGCCTCGGCCATAAAGGTGGGGGCGGGGAGGGGCAGGCTCCATGAACAGGCTGCTTCGTTTATTACATGTGATTTCAGCAGGTTGGAAAGCGAAGCGTTGGAAAGCTTGGGTCCTCTGTGTGTGCTGGGCCTGAAGTCTAGGAGACACAGCACAGACAGTGGTCGGCGGCTGCAGGGAAAGGTCGCACTCCTGCCTCCACCAAGGTCTCTGACCTACAATTGCAAAGGAGTGTTTGTAGTTCGGGACGTGTCTTTTCAGACATGCAGCGAGGTAAAAGGAGGACAGATGTCCAACCGCGTCAATCCGCAAACCCTTACGTGACCTGTGAGTGGTTAATACTGTGTAAGGGTGAATTTCTAAATCAGAGTGAATGTCACAATTCTAATTAAACATTTAAATTACAAAGTAAATGGAAAGTGATCTTGTGCTTTAAATACTGGTCCCCAACTACTTAGGGAAGCTGGAAAAGTAGATGAAATTTCTGATCACAATTCTAAGGACCTCAAAGGACAAGACGGTGGTTCTTTGTTTAATTTCCTATGTTTTGAGTATCTTTTTCCTATGTTGCTGTGTAACTAGTGATGCTCTTCAGAAGCAGCTTACAGGTGTAAAATTATGAATCAGATTGGCAGGAAGAAGAAACATAAATTTTTTCTGGAAACAACTCATTGAATTCTCTGATCCAAAATACTTGTCAAAATACTCTGTAATTTTCTGTATGCGTCATGTCATCAAAAAGACAAGGTATTACTTCCTTTTTGATTCTCGTTTCTTTCCCATCGCTGTCCCGTTTTGTGGGTTTGGTAGGTCCCTCCGCTTGATGCTGAACAGAACTATCATGCTGAATATCTTTCTCTTCATTCTAGTTTTTTGTTTGTTTGTTTGTTTTGTTTTGTTTTGTTTTGTTTGAGACAGGGTCTTGCTTTGTGGTTCAGGCTGGCCCTGAGCTCAGCCTCCAACTCACATCACAGCAATCCTCTTGCCTCTGCCTCCTGAGTGCTGGGATTACAGGTGTGAGCCACCATGCCTGGCACTGTGGTATGTGGTGGTACTGATTGCTGCTGGGCGTGAGTCTCCAAGCCCAGTATTGTATGTGGTTTCCAGGGATCGAACCCGTGTCCTTGCGCTTAGCAAGACAGGTGCCAGAACCACTGAACTAACTCCTTGGCTCCTCTTCATTCCAGTTTTTAGAAAGATACATTCAGTATTATGTTGGAAACTATGGAGTGTACTACAGATTTTGGTTTTGGTTTTTGCTTTGCTTTGCTTTATTGCACTAGCAAGACCTTCACACTGAGCTACATCCAGACTGGTTTGGAACTTGCAATCCTCCTGCCTCAGCCTTCCAGAGAACTGAAGTTATATCACAGGCTTTGGTTTGGTTTTGGTTAACACACTTTATCATAATAAAGAATTGCTCAAAAAGCTGGAAAAGTAAGAGAATTTTACTTCTTTATTCCTGGGTAGATTTTTTTTCCACTTTTTAAAGTAACTATGGTTTCATCTAAAGTTGTAAGATGGGCCAGATCCCACATACCCTTTTCAATGTCCCCAAACACAATGACATCATCTTGTATGGCTCAGAAAGAGGGATCCAACCAGAAAGTTAACATTGTCACAATCCACTGACTTTAGCAGATCTCACCAATTTTATTAGCACTCATTTGTCTATGTATATTTAGCTCTCTGAGATTTTATCACAGGTGTGGATTGATGTAAGCCCTATCGTAGTCAAGACACAGAACATTCTTCACAAGGATCCCTTTATAGCCACCTTCCTCCTCACCCCTCATCCCTGGCAACCATTCATCTAGAGGACTAGTCCAACTCTACCATTTTGCATCTCTTTAACTCACTTAACGAAGGTTGTATCAGTGGAATCATAAAGATACACCTTCTAGGATTTGCTTTTTTTTTTTTTTCACTTGGAGCAATTTCCTGGAGATCTGTTCAAGCTGCTGCATAATGGACAGTTTGTGCCTTTCCTTCACTGAGTAGTATTCCACGATGTGGATGTATCACAGTGTATTTAACCGTACACTAGAGACATTCACATTGTTTCCAGCTTGGAACTACTATGGTTAAATTCCACTTGAAACATTCATGCAAAGTTTTTTTGTGAACATAAGTTTCATTTCCCTGGGAAAGAAGCCCAAGAGTGCAATTGCTTTGGGGCCATATGGGAAGCACATGTTTAGTGTTGGAAGAAATTACCAAAGCGCCTTCCAAAGTGGCTATACCAGTTCACATTCTGTCCAACAATGGCTGAGCAGCGCCCTCTCTCCACCTTCTCACCACCAATGGCTGTGAGCACCTTTTTTTTCAAGCAAGAAAAGAGTGACATTGGACACCTTTTCTCATGGGCTTCTTTGTATCTGTGTGTCTTCTCCAGGGAAATGTGTGTATATATCTTTCCGCCATTTTTAACAGGTTTTTTTCACAGTTGGGATTTTGAGAATTCTCTGTATATTCTAGACCAAGTCTTTGGCCTGATGTGTCCTTTGCTGCCCTCTTCTCCCAACTGTAGCTTAGTTTTCATCTTTACCATCAGATCTTTTGCTCTGAAAAATTAAAAAGAAAAGAAAAGATTTTTGCAGGGCTGGGGATTGAACCCAAGTCCTCGTATACATTATGCAAATGCCCCACCACACAGCTGCATCATCAGCCTTAAATTTTTAATTTTGATGAGGCCTGATATTCTAATTTTCTTCTTTTCTGGGTTGTGCTTTGGTGCAAGCCTAAGAGCTCTTTGCTTAATTCTAATCCCCAAACATTTTTTGTAAACAGTGGTCAAATTCTGTTTTCTGCCATTAGTGTGGACTCTGGGAAGGGCCGTTGGCTGTAACCACTATTTCTCATATTCAGCTTGCCTCTCTGTGTGGTCACGAATAAGACTCTTCTCAGGCCCCCCTCCATGTTCTGCTCAAAATCTTCAACCATCATGAGATGCAGCGGTACCAACTGTCTCCCTTGCCCCAGATCCAACCTCTGGGTCCCCTTGACTAAAAGTTGGTCTAAAAATAGTGTTCTAGGGACCAGAAGGACAAAGGTTTACATCATTGCATATGGTCACTGATAGATTCGATACATATTTATTGTTTTCTCTACACACTTGGCAGTACAGTGGTGTAAAGTAGCCACAGCCCATGCTCCTTTTTAGTTCTCAGAACTTGTACTACTAAAGGCCATTGTGAAGCGTCATAAAGTCAAACTAGAGTCACCAAAGGAGGTTGGAGGTTCTCTTCCTTCAGGGCCATAAAGTGACACTGAAGCTGCAGAACAGCCCATGGCCCATGGAGATCCATCTATGGATTCTCTCTGCAAGCATTTCTAACAGTTCTCTAGTAGCTGTTGGTGCACAGCTGTTAGTCCAGGTTCCAGGGATTCAAAGACAAATGATGCAAAGCCCCAGCCCGCTCTCCTTCCCTGGGACCAGAGGATAAATGTCCTCAGAAAGAGAATCACTCATGAATGCTGACCACAGTTGTTGAGGTAGGTTAGTGAGACTGTGAGGTGTTTTGTTTTGTTTTGTTTTGTTTTGTTTTGTCATTCCAGGGATCAAACTCATAACTTTGTGCTTGTGATGCAGGCACCAGAACCACAGAGCTAAATCTCCAGCCCACAACTCTGGTTATTAGTTACATGGAGCCCAACTCAAAGGGCACCCAGCCAGTCATTAATGTGATTAGTAGGAGCATTGGGCTTACTTTAGAAAATATAGCAGGGTCTAAAAGATCATTAAAAGAATTCTACATAGCAGATACACCTATTCCTTTTAGAACTGAAACTGTGAATTTGGGAGAGTTTGGGGCTGGACCAACAAGAGATTGCAATAAATTAAGTAAAAGAATCCAACTGGCTTAATACTGGATACCCTGACTGTGTGGACAGGCACTGTGACAGGAAGCATGTGGCCAATCCCCTACAAGATGCTGCTTATTTTTAAATTAAGGATCATAACCATCTGAGTGCTGGTCAAAACAGAGTAGAAATAAAGCTCCAAAAGAATGATTTGGAAAGGGTCTAGAGTCATAAATGTTTCGGGGAAGAGAATAATGCACTTTCATTTACCTACAAAAGCACTGTCTGCAATCTTTATATCCCCAATGACTGTCAGGAAATAGATTAAAGAAGAAAATGGGTGTAGGGAAGGAGGGAAAGATAACTAGGCACCATATCATAGTAAAAAATGGCTGGGCCGCCTCAGGGCCCCAGATAAAGACAGGGATGTCACCGCAGAAGTAAACAAGCAGAGAAGTGGTTCTGAGAAAGAGCTTTAACAAGGTGGAGCCACCAGGGGCCTGGAGCCAGGCTGCTGTCACAGAAAGGGAGGGAAATCAACTAGGAGATAAGAAGGGTCAAGGGTCCTCCTAGTGAAAGCCAGAAGAAGGATCTGGCAAAAGAATAAAAGCAAGAGCCCACAGCAGACCATGCTGCCATAAATATTCACTGAGTTAATCAAGACCATATGCCATACCATTCTGGTCCTTAGGACAATACTCTTATTCAAGGGGACCAAGATATTAGGTCTGGGCCAGTGGGGACAATCAGTACTATTGCATCTTGTGACTAATGGAGAACAAAGTTGAGAAAACCATGGGGGTGAGTGTGAGAATAGGGTTGTACTCATGGTTACACAAGAGAGGTAAGTCACATGTGGGACAGACAAGGGGCCTGGCCTTGAATCCCAGTAATGTCATTAAATCAATCCGTGGCAACTTTTATTGTTACACAACAGGAACTGAGGAGGTCAGCTAGCCCAAAAGGAGAAAAATAAAGTCAAAGATGAGAACAAGAAGGAAATTGATGACTTCAGGTATCCAAACATCGTAAAATTATACACACAGACAAAATGACTGAAGCAAAGACCATGTGCTACTCAGTCTGAAAGCATATGTGTCCGTGACAGGCCCAGGGCCTCAGAAAGAAAGGCTAACACCACTGGTTCATTTTTATCAGCTGCTAATAAAGAAAAATATCTACTCATAAAAGAATTTCTTTGAAACTGTTCACACTAATTAACAAAAAGAGAAGCATGGAAAATGGCAATCTTTATTAATGAATGTTCTGTACTGTGAAGGTTTGGGATAATTTCTGCTTGAAAGGTTTATGCACATGAACACAAATTGCGGGAGTGTAAAAAGACATCTGTGAGTGTTCCTGTCCCTCCTGCCCTCTGCCAGGTCCAGGAGAGAAACACAGAAATAAGTGTGGAGGATGAAATGATTTAAGACTCTGTAACTCTGGATAGAAGACAGATAAGGACAGATTCTGCGGTTAATCGGGGTAAGTCGGTCTTTCTACAAGGTTCCAAGCTTACAGTCAAAGTGACAGCAAATTCCGAGAAGCAAGGCTATGAGAAAAAATTAGATCACAACTCTTTCTCTAATCTATGTCCACAATCTCATGGTGTTCTACAATTACAGAAACAGATCATACAACAGCATTGACACTCAGGACCGGTGGACAAAGTAAAGATTTCCGTGTTTTCTGGCCACACTGTGGTCGGCACAACTAACAGTGGAGAAAAGGATTCCATAAATTAACAGATACCTACTATGGAACGGAACCAATCACACAGAAGATGACAAAATCCTGCTCACTTCTCTGAGGCTAGCATACCTCTGATACTAAAATTCAACCGAATGATTATAAGGAAACAAGTTATAAACCTGTATTCTTCATGTGCACAGATGAAAAACGCCCACATTCTTTGTTTCAGAGACCTCATTCAGAGCAGTTTATCTCAACAAAGCCCTCCTCAAGCTGTGTAAGTTCTTAAATACAGGGATATCCATCCCAGCATTCTTACTTTTTGTTGTTTGTTTGAATGTGTTTCAAAATTAAGCTTTTCCTCTGGAGATCATTGTACCTCCATGTGCAACTGTAAGAAGCAGGACAGTGAGACTCTAGGCAGCTTTGACCCCAACTCGTGCTAAAGCATCGTCACAACCATGTCACAGCCTCAACATTAACACGGATATAATCACTTGAGTCATTTTGGATGCACAAGCCCAAAAAGGACCGGCAAACTCCACGAAAGACTCCTTTCTGTTCTGTGTCAAGGCTGTTAATGAATATATCACGTTGAAAAGCAGCACTGTGCTCATCCACTCTTTCCTTCTCTCAACCCTGGAAAGTATTTCTTTCCTGGGTTATGTTTGGACATACTGTTTAAATATGCTTCATAATATATCAGCTTCTTTTTCTGACAAAGAATAAAAAAGTATTAGAAAAAAAAAAAAAAAAAAGCATTGCATTCAGCAGCCAGGTCACAGGTTGATGATACCCTGATGGTATCTTATCTGAGCTGATGGGTGGTGACATTTCAGCCCTTGGGGGACAGGTCTAGGTTCTGCACTATGTTAAACACGTCTCCACCCTGGAGCTGCAGCTGGAACCAAGAGAAGCAGAATGTATCCATCTGTGCCTGTGGCTCCGGAAGAAAGTTTTCACCCTACTCCTCACTTTAAATCCACGTTGTACCTTTTCCCTGAGGGCTTCCCTCAGGAGAGCTGCTGGACTTGAATGTGAAAAAGCAGTGTTTTCTGGCTTCCAGCCATCTCCTCCCCAGGATGCTGAAAATTGGAGAGCATATATTGTCACATTGATGATGCAGTCGCATCTTTAAATTTTTTTCCTTCACTGCTAAAGAGCAAAGGCATATCACTGACTGCTGGCTCTTCTCTGGGAATTGAGGGATTTCTCTTTTCAGGCAGATGTTGGCATCTGGGTGGCCACCGTGGTGAAGCTTGGTGGGGACACATGTAGATGGTGGTCTATGAGCACTGCCCTGATGCACACAGTCTTGCCTGTCCTGTGGCCCAGGAAATCATCAGCTCCTTCCTTCAAAAGCTCCTCTTCTGCAGAGGGAGTTGTCAGTGAGAAGAAGGAGAAAGGCTTCCGCTCCATCTCCTCTAGCTGACTCACATTCTCACACAGCAAGTTTATCCAGCGCAATGACAGAACTTCAGACAGGCTCCTGCGCAGTCTGTGCCACTTAGGAAAACACTCTGGGGGTGCTGCAAATGGGGGACAAATTGCCACCAAATTGCAAGCGAACAAGTGGAGAGGGTCAAAACTGGTACTTATTTGATTTTTTTTTTTTTTTTTTTTTGAGACAGGGTCTTGCTTTCATAGTTTGCGCTCAGCCTTGAACTCAAAGCAATCCTCCTGCCTCTGCCTCCCAAGTGCTGGGATTACAGACAGGAGCCACCAACCTCAGCATTATGGTATATGGTACTGATTTCTGGTAGGCGTGAGTCTCCACATCCAACACTGTTGTATGAGGTTACCAGGGATGGAACCTGTGCCTTTGTGCTTGCAAGGCAGGTGCTGGAACCACTGAGCTAAATCCCTGGCCCTGGAACAGGTACTTCTTATGGCATTCCCACCTGCAATCCTGTTCCAGGTTGATTTAGGGACTCATCCTCATTCACAGACATGTTGTCCCCAGTTTGTACATCTGTGTACCCAACCCACACGTGTGTAGTAGGTCTGAGTTACCGTGCTCAGACTTCTATACAAACTCTTTCATTTGTACATGTTTAATGTACATAGTGGTTATGATTATGGGGGAAATGGATACACACACCTAATGCATCTTAACTCTTTTTTCTTTTATTTTGTTTTTCAGCCCCTTCTCTTCCGATTCTTGGTCTCTTTTCCATTTCCAAAAGCTCAATTTTCAATTTTCACCATTTTTCTCCACCTCCTCTCCTTTCCTCCAACTCCCTCCATCATCTTGTTTCCCCATTTGAAAAAGTTTCTCTGCTTCTTCTTTGTCTGTCTTCTGCACTCTCTCTCTCTAACGGAGTGAGATATTTAAGCTTGTGTGTATGACGCACAGAGCAGACAACATAACAGTAATTTTGAGAGGGGCAAACGGAACAGACAGTGATGGTGATGGTGTCGAAATCTGCCAGAGATGAACCGGCCCTGTGAGCAATGCCAAGGTAGAAGCTGGTACTGCAGGCTCAGCCAGGGTTCAGGTCCTGCTCGGAGGGCAGATGCGGTCATGGCCAGGATCTGCGATCCCCCTGAAGGACCTGCCCAGGATTCAGTGACTCCGAACCCCACATAGTCCCAACTGCACTAAAAACAGTGCCCAGGATTGGAAACCCAAGAAGCATCTCCCAAGCTCTTGCAAGAACCAGGAGAATGGAGGAAACTGCCCATGT
Organism: Petromus typicus; assembly: GCA_004026965.1. NCBI lineage: Eukaryota > Metazoa > Chordata > Mammalia > Rodentia > Petromuridae > Petromus > Petromus typicus. Next base: position 21,602 of record PVIR01016051.1, read on the forward strand.
GGACAAGGGCAAAGGAGCAGCCCAGCACTGCCAGGAGCGAGCACTCATGCCATCAGAGGCTGCCGAGGCAGGCTGAGCTCTCAGACATCTTCCTTGAAGAAGGTCAAGCACCTTCCTCAAAAGATCGGTGCAGTAAAACAGCAGAAACACACAGAAAGAAAAGGGTAGGAACTGGCCCCCTCCTTACACGTGAGGGCTGGGAAGCCCATTTCAAGACTCCTGGCACACACCTGAGACCCCAGAGAGTACATGGCTCTACAGATGTTATACTTTCCCACCCACACATCCACGCCTATGAGAGTTCAATTCCTAAGTCAGACCCAGGAAAAAAATAACTACTGCATTGGCTTAGGGAAAGATTTCATGAACAAAACCTTTATAGCATGACAACTAGCAGAAAGAATCAACAAATGGGAGCTCATCCTATTAAAAAGCTTTGCACAGCAAAACAAACCACCAGCAAAGTGAAAAGACAACCAATTCTACGGGAAAAAATTTTACCAGCTGTTTCTCAGACAAAGGGCTACTATCTAGAATATATAAAGAGCTTTTTAAAAATCAACCCCCCCTAAATTTAAAGACTCAGTTCAAAAATGGGCATTTGAAATGTCAGACACGTTTCAGAGGACAAAGTAAAAGCAGCCAAGAAACATATGAAGAAATGTTCCACATCACTGATCATTCAAATGATGCAGATGAAAACAACACTGAGATTTCGTCTCACTCCACAAAGAATGGCTGCTATTTTGAAATCAACCAGCAACAAATGCTCACAAGGCTGTGGGGAGGAAGGAACCCTTTTCCAACATTGCTGGAACGTAGACTGGTGCAATCACTATGGAGATTCCTCAAAAAACTAGGATTAGAGGTCCCATTTGACCCTGCTATTCCCCTGCTAGATGTATACGCAAAAGAATTAAAAGATTCATATCACAGTGACACATGTGCACCCATGTTCATAGAAGCTCAGTTGCTAAATTTGTGATAGCTAAATTTTGGAAACAACCTAAATGCTTATCAACTGGAGACTGGATAAAGATATATTTTTTTATAAAATAGAGTATTGGTAAGCCATAAAGAATGACAAGTTTGAGTCATTTGTACTCAAATGAACATACCTCAAAGACATACTAATAAATGAAATAAATAGGCCACAGATATGTAAATGCTGTATGTTTTCTCTGGTATAAGAATCTGAAGATGTAAATGAGTTCTAGAATGTATGATAGATACTGTGAAATAGAAAATATTCAAAGGGAAATAGGGTAGGGGTAAGTAACAAAGGGAAAGAAAAATGTGATGGTAAAAAGGAAACAGAGCATATGTATATAGTGGTGGGGAGTTGTAGGGTGGGCAGGAGAACGGCAAAAAAGGAGAAGTCCTGTCACATACTGGTACAAATTGTCAATGTTGAGTGTGATCGTGATGTGTATATAAAATATACCAATAAAGAATTCAATTTTTAAAAAATAACTACTGTAAGAATGGAGAGTCTAACAACGTACTATAACAAGTCATTCAGAAGGCATGCATTATGTATTTCTAGGATTCTCCATTCAATATTCTCAGACCAAAATTGCCTGAAGGGAACTGAAACTGATACAGGGCAGCAAGTAATCAAAAAAAAAAAAAAGTGTCTAAATAAGTAAAAAAAATCCAAACAAGGTAAATATTTTAACTCTCACCCTGCTTTATGTCCAAAATGCAAGTTCAAATTTTCTGAAAATCAAAGAATGAGTTCTAGGAACAACAGAGGTTAAGAGCAGCGAAAGTTTATTGAGAAAGAAACCTTCTGCCTAAGAGGGACAAAAGGGGGACCCAGAAGTGGGTGACCCAGGGTTCCATTCACCCGGTGATATTTATGAAGCAAAGCTACAAGTGAGGTGGGTTCAAAATGGGGTGACCAATAAGATTCAAAAGATAGACAAAACTATGATCAACTGGGCTGGGGATTTAGCACAGTGGTTCCAGTGCCTGTCTTGCCAAGTGCAAGGACCTGAGTTCGATCCTCTGGTTGACCACATACAATACTGGGCATGGAGACTCACACCCAGCAGCAATCAGTACCACATACCACAATGCCGGGCGTAGTGGCTCACAGCTGTAATCCCAGCACTCGGGAGGCAGAGGCAGGAGGATTGCTGTGATGTGAGTTGGAGGCTGAGCTCAGGATCAGCCTGAACCACAAAAGTGAGACCCTGTCTCAAAAAAAAAAAACTATGATCAACCAATAATATTCATATTGAGAGAGGAAATCATATGACAAGTGTATAAAGATTTCAGTCACCCTAGGAGGGGTGGGTTAAGGCCCCCACCCCGGTGGTCGATACCTATTTTTTAATTGGTTTTATTGGTACATTTTATATACACATTATGATCACAATTGATGTTACAAATTTGTACCAGTACATGACACCAGTACATGACACACTTTTTCCCATTCCCCCGCCCCCACTTGATACCTGTTTAGAATATCAGTCACTGCTAGTTATCCTACATGAGTGTGGTAGCTTCTCTCCTTTTACAATACTAACCTTCAGTGAATGTCTCATGATTGTCACCCATGTTGGCTCCTTGGCTGTCCCCATATTGGCATTTCAAGAGCTGGCCCCATCTAACTGCCTACAAAGCTTTTGCTTTGCTTACCTGCCTACAACACAACCACACACAGCCAAACCTGAGGAGGAGAATGGGTGACAGCAGGAGGAAGCGTCTCTGTCCTGGTGCCAACCAGGTCATGTCAGGGAATAGCTCTTCATGCAGATTTCCAGGGAAAAAAAGAGCAGAAATTCCAACGTCAGGGCTAGGAAGGCGCCACCTGTCCGCAAGATCAAAAGGGAGACAAATAATATTTTAATGCAAAAATGTCTGCCATGAACAAAATATCACCATTTTAATGAATACAGGATTGGGATTCTTGATTTTTCTTTCTGCCAAAGACAGTACAGGCTCAGCAGTTCAAATCCTAAGAATCCACCAGTCTCCTCTCCTCAAAGATTTCTTCCACTTCTATCCTAGGCTTTTCATAATTCTCCACCCAAAGGTGTTAATTTTGTGCTTAATTCCAGCACAGAAGCCCACAAGTTTCCTTGTTTAACATTATTATTGGTTTTTTGAGACAGGATCTCACTACACAGAATGGCCTTGAACTCACTATGTATCCCAGGTTGTCTTCAGACCCACAGAGATCCTCCTGCCTCAGGCTCCTGTGCTAGGATTACAGGTGTGAGCACCATACTTAGCTCTTGCTGGTTATTAAAAAGGCTATTTCTTTCCTTCTCCTCCACTAAGTCTACACTTACTAGAACTTGAGGTCACAGCTCTAGAGAACTCTGTGTTCCTCGCTTTCTTTACATGGCTACAAAATTTCCTTCTTCCTGTAAATGACTGAGAAACGAAGGTCTCCGAAAGGAAAGACCAAGGGAAAAAACAAGTTTTGATGACTGTGCAGTGCCCATGATTCTCCACAGGAAATTCATGTGTAGTCAAAGACAAAAGCAATCATCTACTTCCTGGGACTTCCGCCCTTTGCAAGCCCTGAGGTCAGACGTGTTTGGCAAATACTTTATACTCAAAACCCCTCTTGAAATTTAAAATTCACCTCAGTGCGTGAGAACCCAGCAATGAAGAAGTTACTTGCTTAGCTTGCCCCAGAATTTTTAAATTGTATTCCAACATAGAACTTTAAAAATCCATCAAATTGTATTTCAAAAAACGTAACATAACCATTCCTCACAGAGGAAGGAAAACAATCCAAATAATTTATTTTAACTTCTTTATGCTATGTTTGGGTTGTTTTTTTGTTTGTTTGTTTGTTTGTTTTTTTGTTTGTTTTTTTTTTCAGTACTAAGAAATGAACTCAAGACCTTCTCACTATATCCAAGCCTTTTTCTTAATTTTTTATTTTGAGATAGGATCTCACAAAGTTGCCTGGTCTAGACTCTAATTTAAGATCCTCCTGCCTCAGCCTCCCAGAATGCTAGGATTTTAGGCATGTGCCACCATACCAACTTATGCTACTTTATTTATTTTTTAAATGTAGAATGGTGACTTTTTTTTTCAGTATCAGAAAATCAAACTCAGGCACTTGCCAGCAGGCACAGCACCACTGAGCTACATCCCCAGCCCAATACTACTTTATTTTTAATCAATTTGCATTTTATGTCCAGAGTTTGCTTTCTATGAGGTTGAAGGCAAATATTAAGGATGTTTTCTTTCATTACACAAGTCTGGCAATCAGCAAGAAGACACGAGAAAGCTACCCCCTGTAGGCAAAATACATCAGGAACTGCAGGTGGGCCAACTAATCCATGACAAGACTATCCTGAGGAAGTAACAACCTTTGTGACTGAGGCTTGCAGAACTGAAAAGCACTTCATGGCTAAGTGCTTCAGATTAGATGTCAAGAGTTGATCACAAAATGTTTTTAAAATATATTTACTACAGTAAAAGATGCATTACCGTTAATCCCTTTTCAAAATGTTCCTCCGCACTTGGAAGACACCATTCCATCATTCGTGCCACCTCCTAAAGCAGCTCTGGAGTCCTCTTTCGTAAGTGTCTTTACTTGCGCTACTGTCGCTGCCTCAGTGTTCTGGATGGATACAAAACATTTCCCTTCCATAGCCCTTTGGACTTGGGGGAAGAGCCAGGAGACACACAGCACCAGATCTGGGGAATAAAATGGATGAAGATACAGTGTAAGACTTTTACGGGACCGCCTTTCTGGCATGTGGTACTTGCATTCCATGTTCAGTCACACCTGAGAGACACTCAAGAAAGAAAACTTCCAGAGTTGCTTCAGAACATGGCAACAAGAATGGGATAAACATGTTGGAGTGGGGGTGGACAGTTTGAGGGGGATTAATGACGATGTGTCTTCTACTGTAATCATTTTTTAAATTTTAATATTCACTGCATATTTTAATCACACTTCATACAATATCCAGCCTATTCCCTGAGGAAAAGCTAGAGAAATTAGGGGATGGGCCCACCAGATGGGACACCCAGCAGCCATTTGTATCAACAATTCCTAAGCCAGCTTCATGCCAAGATCTTTGGACAGGAGGCCTCCTCCTTCGCAGTGAGCCTGCCTTTCAAATAAAGTCACTCTCCCTGCCTCAGTACCTCGTCTTCACCTTACCTGGCCTGTCCTGAGCAAATAGGCAGACTTGGAGCCAGGACCGAGATTATAGATGTGTACTGCTTTTCTAACAGTGGTAAATGAGTAACATTTTTGTGATAACCAGCATCAGAAGATGGGGTTCAGAAGGCCAATGACCACAGCAGTTGAGATGGAGCTTCCTCTCATTCCTCAGTCACTACGGGAGGCCGAGGCAGGAGTTCGAGGCCAACCTGGGTAACATAGTGCAATCCTGTCTCCAAAAACAAAACCTAAACACACAAACAACAGAAAACAAGAAGAAAGATTCAAATTCTCTGTTAATTTCATTAAGAAAACAAATTAAATTGAGAATGCTGATGAATGCTTATAATCCTAGACTCTGTAAGGCTGAGACAAAAGGATTATGAGTTCAAGCCTAGCCTGGGGAATTAAATATTTATGACAGGCCACCTCCTATCTGATTGATTGATTGATTGATTGATGATTGATTGATTTTGCAATACCAGGGTCAAACTCAGGACCTTGCACTTGCCAGGCAGGCATGGGGCCACTTAGCTACAACCCTGGCTCTATATCTGATTTTAATACAAAATACAATCCCATTCATTCGTATATTTATTGAGCACTTATTATGGATTTGGGGTTGTTGTAGGTACTGAAGATAAAAAAGGGGTTAAAACAATAAAATACAAATTTCACTTTTCAGGTTTTTACAACTATAATAATATCAACTCGTTCTCCTCTTCTTTTTTTCTTTTCTTTTTTTTTTGTTTTGTTTTGTTTTGTTTTGTTTTGTTTTGTTTTTTAAGTACTGAGGATTGAACTCAGGACCTTGCACTTATGAGGAAACTGTCACCACTAAGCTAAATCCCCAGCCCCAATATGGATTTATTCTTATAGAAAGAACTTTGAATTCTCAGTAGATCAATGGTTTATCTTAAGCCCTAGGGCTCTCCCATAGCACATAGCCATAGAGCACAGGAAGGGCCCAGAGCACCAGGGTCTGACTGCATGGAAGACAATTCTTCCACATATGTGGGGTCTGTGTTTCAGGGTGATTCAAAGGGTGCCTGATCTGATCCCTCGAATGCACAGTTCTCCTATGAGAATCTAACACCCAGGAAGCAGAGATTAGGGGGTAACACCCGTGGGAGAGCAGCTATAAACACAGATGGAGCTTTACTCATTTACCTGCTCACCTTCTGCTGTGCAGCTGGTGCCTCACAGAAACCATCAGGAGTTGGGGGCCCCTGTCCCAGAGTCTATCCTAGCATTGTACGCATGGTTGAGCTAACTTAGTTCATTTAACAGGCATTTACTAAGCATCTACCACTTACTAAATCCAACAAATAGAGTATCCGCTGAATTTCACAGACTCAGAGTCTAGTGTGGGACACTTTGTTTTGTAGTTCTTGCCACAATAAAGTATTCATGGGACACAAGTTCCCTGGAGAGTTAATAGACCTCAGATGATTGAAAAGGACCTCTTCCCCAAACAGGAGAGAAAATTAGGTTAAAATAATATAGATGTCATTTCTGCAGACTTCCTCAGCCCTTAGCATTCTATATCTATTACAGATCTTCAGGAAAAAAGATGGTATTCAGTATTTCCCAATTATATATAAGACAGTGATGGTGTAAGAAATTGCATATCTACTGCAGTTGATTGTCCTTTCTCTTGTTACAAATTCCTCAAAAAGTAATCATGTACATCCTATTAAAAAAAAAAAACTTGGCGTTTAACAGAAGAGACAGAAATATTCTTCACCTAAGTTCTTTTAATAATGAGCTTCATTTGCTATAAAAGCTAAAAAAGGAACATATAACTTACTAAAGGTGTCTAAACTGTTATAGAATTTAGCTTCCACCAGAACTTTCTGGAAACAAAGTTCCAAGTTACAGAATGGCATTTGCAAAAAGGAACCTTAACTTCCTGTCAACAGGGCGTGTGTTCCTAATACGGATAAACTGGCCCCTCTCATGGAATTCCCAGAAAGGGGGACTTATATATTCTGGGATCTTTGTTATACTGTACTTTTCTTCATAATTTTCAGTGACCATTCCTTCTCAATAGGAAGCACAAGGACAATATTATGATTTTTACACCATAATTTCTTCCAATCTAGGAGAATAATAGAATAGTATTTGTGCTGATTTTAAATACCTTCCAATGTGAGAAACACCCAGAGGCAATTTTTAATTATTGTACTTGACAAACTTGAGCAACTGTGATTTCCCAAAACTCTGACAAATAGCCTGGAAACTCCCACTCTAAAACAATTGTTCTTGTTGGAGAGCCTTTCCGACAAGGCCAGGCTGGCCAATTATGTCATAATGGATTGCTGTAATTAAACATTTTGACAGGAAATGGACTTGTTTATGTTCCCAGCCAATGTTCCCTGCTCAATTTCACAGCCTGAGCTGAAGACAGAAGTGAAAGAAGCAGAGATTGTGAGATATAGGAACACAAATCCCTGGTCCAGAGCCCAGAGAACTGAGCGCTCAGCGTTGCCCCTCCTCTCCTCGGCTGTTCCACCAGCCGCGTGCAGGCCGGAAGCCACAAACCAACACTTCCGGTTTTAAGAAGCAAACATGAGAGGAATTCTATGTTTCAGCCGCTCCTGGTTAAACAGGCTGGGCAATTCACAGGCAGACTTGATTCACTCCTTCTTCTTCACGACCCCTACTTAACCCATCACAAATGCTCTCAATCCCACATCAGAAAAATATTTGGACCAAATCTCTCTCTAATAATTTCACTCAATACTTCACGTCCTCATTTTTCCTGGACTATTTTCCTTGATTTTCTAGTTAGATCTTTTGCCTAACTTGAGTCGAATTCTCTTTAGCTCAACTCTTAACCTGCTGCCTGAGTTATTTTTCTAAATCACGGGTTATCTGATAAGTCCACTTCTCCCAAAATTCTTCTTTGGATGTATTTACCTGCAATGTTATTGCAGGGGTCTAGAGTCTGGAGAACATCAACACAGCACATTTTTTTTTTTTAGACAGGGTCTATCTTTGTAATTCAGGCTGGCCATGAAATCATTATGTAGCCCAGGCTAGCCTCGAACTCACAGCAATCCTCCTGCCTCTGCCTCCCAAGTGCTGGGATTACAGGCTTGAACCACCATGCCCAGCATTGTGATATGTGGTTACCAGAGATGGAACACGGGACCTTGCACTTGCCAGGCAGAAGCTAGAGCCACTGAACTAAATCTCCAGCCCAACACTGCACAGTTTTAATAGATAATATTTGAAGTAAGGAATTTTGGGGTGGCTAATTAACCTTGGGCTTTCTAAGTTAAAAGGCATGTTTACTATACTTTATTATAAAATTTCTGGATCTAAGGTAGTTAGTGAAGTGAGTTCCACCACTGAACTAGTATCAGTTGATATATACTAAAATATGAAAAAAAAAACTGTTTTAGTATCAAACGATTCCCTGGTTATGATTCTGAAGCAAGGAACTCAAAGCAGAAGTACATCGGAAGCACATCACTGGTCAGAAAGTTACAGACTGTATGTGTTATCTAATGGAAGAAGATGGAGACGAGTATAAGAAACAGTTCTCTCAGTACCTAAAGAACAGTGTAACTCCAGACATGAGGAAGATGTATAAGAAAGCCCATGTTGCTACACGAGCAAATCCAGCCCATGAGAAGAAACTGAAGAGAGAAGTTAAAGAAGAGGTGGAGCGGCCGGGGAGTTGGCTCAGTGGTTCCGGTCCCTATCTTCAAGCGAAAGGACCCGGGTTCGATCCCCGGTAATCACATATCATACTGGATGTGGAGACTCACCCCAACAGCAATCAGTACCACATACCACAGTGCCGGGCGTGGTGGCTCACGTCTGTAATCCCAGCACTCGGGAGGCGGAGGCAGGAGGACTGCTGTGATGTGTTCCAAAAAACCTTTAAAAAAAAAAAAAAAAGAAGAGGTGGAGCCGTCCAAAAATGTCCCTCTGTGAGGAAGAAAGATCGGGTAGCTCAAAAGAAGGTGAGCTTCCTCAGAGCTCAGGAGCGGGCTGCTGAGAATTAAGCCAAGTTGTCTATGAAGATTTTTCAAATGCTGACCAGTAAATTTATTCATCAAGAAAATAAATCAAAAATAAAATTTCCAAGAGCCTTATGGGCGTTATTATTTGTCCAGTACATGGCGCTTCCCAAAAACATTTATTCTAAAATGCTTTCAAGACTGTATTATAAGCATAGAGATCTACAAAATATAGTTCAGAAGACTCTGGCCTAAAGCATAAGACAGATAAGACAGATATTTTTGGAGATCTGACCCTAAAACTCCCGTTTCAAAAAAAAATAAAAAAATAAAAATAAAAAAATTTTTAAAACTCCCGTTTCAGCCTAGATGACATGAATTTGATTATAACAAAACTAGGAACTGGTTCCCATCCCCGTTTTCCAGCGTGGTGGAGGGAACTTCTCTCGTAAGTTCTTGGCTTCTGCACTGGAGGGCAATTAGCCAGTGATTGGCTCCTGGTGAAATGAAAGTAGTGTCAGCCTTCCACGTGGAAATGGCCTGATACAGTGTGTGGAAAGGCTTAAGAAACAAGACTTGAGCTTGCCACACTACTCTGCAGTGAGAGGACTGTCCCAGCGTGGACCCTGGGCCTCCTGAATGAACAAGCCACTGGTCCTGTTGAAGCAAGTTCAAAAAGCCTGGCGTTGGTGGCTTTCATCGGAGACTGTTCAGCTTTGGCTACAGGCTCATGCTGGACAGAACAGTCACCCCTTCCCACCGCACCAGACTAGCCCTTCCACAGCTGTGCTGCCATTCCAGCCAGGCTGCCTCCAAGTGATCCCAGAAGCTGTCTCAGATGCCCCACTTGTGCAAGGCTACTCAGCAGGGCAATCTCAGTGGGAGGGATGAGGCTGGCAAGAAGAGATATCAGAGCCTCCCGGGGCCCTGGTTTGTGTAACGAAGATGACTCAGCCCGGAGCCAGGCTCTCCATGGTGGCCCCAGCCCCAACACAGCCTCCTGCTTATCAGAGCAGCAATGACTCAGGGTGAAAGGATTCAAATGCTGTCTGTATGAGTCAGTGAAGAGACTTCAATCTGTACTGGTCAGAAAACAACCTTCAGCTGAGCATGACAGGCTCTTCCAGAAGGTTCTAGCCGAGCCCTTCGCAGCTGTCTGGGCTCTTCCCGGGGCCAAGTAGGACCAGGCAGGACACTGTTAGCTTTTTCCCTTCTCTGAGAGGCCTCACCAAAATGCAGCAAAAGGGAGCCAGCCCCCAGTACCTCAGGGCTGGGATGCAGCCCCTTGAGCAACATTTCCCCAGGCCAATAAGAAAGCATGAAGACAGAGTCCTAAGCTGTGTTCTCCAAAAAGATAAATAATGTCAAATGTCTAAAGTGACTTCACTTGAAATGTATTTTCGAGATCTGAGAAAGTTCCCCAAGTTGAAAATCCAAAATTAACTCTAGTAGTATTTTTGACACTATGCTTCATGTTTGGTGGGCAGCAATTTTTACACTGTAGAGGTAAAGAGAGAAAATAAAATCCTCCATTGTTTATTTTCTGTGAGTTCCCTTAGTACTCTCAAGGGGAAGACACTCGTCTCTGGAGATGCATTAGTTATCTCTCCACCATCCCTTCCATTATCCATGGTCATTCATGAGGCTGAATGAGTATCACAGGGGTAAGTAACAAAGAGGAAGGAAAAACTGTGATGGTAATTTTTTAAAAAGGAAACAAAACTCACATATATAGGGGGTGGGGGTTGTAGGGTGGTAGGGAAATGGGAAAAAATGAGAATCAAGTCATGTCATATACTGGTACAAATTTTCAATGTTGAGTGTGATCGTGATGTGGATATGAAATGTACCTATTTCACAATTAAAAAAAAAAAAAGAGCCATCACTGAAGGTCCAATAAGGACTTGGAGCTGCGAAGTAGCCTCAAAAAATTTTAAGAAGCTTGAGAGATAGCTCAATGTGAAACCCGCAACTACCTGCCCCCCCCAAAAAAAGATGCAGCAATAAGTGTTATGGGAATATTGATAAGCTCAGACCAAATATAGCATTCATGAATGATGAACAATAGAAATAGGTTAAGGTCCTATGTGGGGATGTAGCTCAGAGGTGCTGCTCCTGCCAGGCAAGGGCAAGGGCTTGAGTTTGACCCCCAGGTACTTGAGTATTATTTGGGCTTCACACTTGGACTATATATGTGAACTAAAAGAATTTGTTATCTCCAGCTACCTAAGGTCCATATAGTACGCTAGTATATTGAATTTTCCTTCTCTCTTCTTTCTGAAGCTCTTAATATAAGAAAGAGTGAAATGGCTAAGAAAAATAAGCTTAGTCAGGAAACTTGATACCTAAGTTAGTGCAAGAAAACAGAACTATCAAAGAGCTAAATTTACCAGAACTGGAAGATGTGACACTTTAGTGTAAGAAAACTGACAAAATGCTCAGGACAACAAATAAGAAAGAAAGAAATTATGCAAACCAGGTCAGACCACAATAACGTGTCTGCACACAACTTAAAGAAAAGAACCCTAAAAGTTCACAAAGAAAAACCGTCAAAGGTTATAATACAAACACTAGAGTCCAAACGCCAAAGGTTCCTACAGCACTGCCTTCAAATGGGGAGCGGGGGTTTGATAGTAAAACAAATTCTATATGTACCTCTATACACAATAAAGCGGGATGGTAAATCAAAGCTGTTTAAGATCCACACAAGTTCTAATATGCATCTTTAATGGAAATTACTGAAAAATATGCTCCACTAAATTGAAGAAATAACCGCAGAGAACACTCTCTCTCAGAAAAGCAGAGAAGAGAGGGCGCATGACGGAGGTCTTCACCAGGACAGGACAGGGATGGGGAGAGGCGGCCCCGCTGTGAGGGAGAAAGAAGATCTGGACCATCTGAGTGTTTAGAAAGTAATTTTGACAGGTTCTCGTGGAATTGGTGAAGATTTTAGATGGTTTCAGAGAACACTAAGCAATTTTTAAAATTTTTACTTTTACTGGTGCTTCTCTGCAGTCAGTAGTGCTCACATTCCTACGGGGGAGTTGGTACGTGTACAAAACGTGTCTTCTTTCTTCTCACATCCCCTTTCCCCTCCTCCTTCCCTCTCTCTCCATCTCCTGGCTCCCTTGTCATTTGCAAAAGATCTGTGTCCTTATTTCCAACTATCTGTCTTTTATTTTGCTCTTTAATTTATATATACTTTCAGTTTCTCATAGAAAAGAAAGCACATGATATTTAAATTTGTGTGTCTGGGGTGAGGGATTTATCTCAGTGTTTCCGGTGTCTGCCTGGCAAGTGCAAGATCCAGAATTTGATCCCCAGTAACCACATATATCACAATGCAAGACATGGTGACTCATATCTATAATCCCAGCACTCAGGAGGCAGAGGCAGGAGGATTGCTGAGATGTTTGAGGCTGAGCTCAGGGCCAGCCTGAACTACAAAGCAAGACCCTGTCTCAAAAAAAAAAAAAAAAAGGGCCGGGGATTTAGCCCAGTGGTTCCGGCGCCTGTCTTGCAAGCGCAAGGGCCCAGGTTCGATCCCCGGTAACCACATAACAATACTGGGCGTGGAGACTCACCCCAGCAGCAACCAGTACCACATACCACAGTGCCAGGCGTGGTGGCTCACGCCTGTCATCCCAGCACTCGGGAGGCAGAGGCAAGAGGATTGCTGTGCTGTGAGTTGGAGGCTGAGCTCAGGGCCAGCCTGAACCACAAAGCGAGACCCTGTCTTAAAAAAAAAAAAAAAAAAAATATATATATATATATATATATATATACACACATATACATACATACATACATACATATATATGTGTGTGTGTGTCTGATTGGCCAAGCAAATTTTAGGAAAGGAATCTCATGTTGGGGGTATGACACAGGGCCACAGTGCTTGACTAGTGTGGATTCAGTCCCTGGCAATGCTAAAATAATAAGAATAAGAATAGAAATAAATGAATGATAAAGGCATAAAATGTTTTTTTTAAATGAATCTCTTACTTGCCAAGAAAAAACTAATATGCAAGAAAAGGAGATGTAATCATGCTGTAACACTTGAAATTCGAGTGATAGCTACAGTGAGATCCTTATCGTGCAGCCCCACCCCTGACATAACTAGGCTGGTGAGGGAGGGTGAAGATGAGTTTATCTACACTTTATCTACAGCCCTGGAAAGGAGATAGGTAATACCCAAAAGTAACAAAACAGGAAATTGTATTTATCAGTAAATAGCTGACCAAGCATAGGTTAGAAGATAGCTATTTGGTGACAAAGCTGTAGAACTATTTTCCTTTATTTTTAACTACTGCATTTATTGCTCTGATTTTAAGAAAATGTTTGCTGGGTGTAGTGGCACATGCCTATAATCTCAGGACAGGGTAGGGAGGATGCTGAGACAGGAGAATCTCTCTGAGTTCCAAGCCGGCCTGGGGTACATAGTGAATTCAAGGTTAGCCTGAACTACATAGGGAGACTTGTTCTGTTGGTACCAGGGATCAAACTCAGGTCCTTGTGCTTGCAAGATAGACACGGTGCCCCTGAGCTAAATCCTCAGCTGCTAAAACCTCTCATTTTAAAAAGCATTTGCAGAGCAAAATAAACCACCAACAGAGTAAAGAGAAAGCCCACAATGTGGGAAAAGTTTTTTGACAACTGTTCCTCAGACAAAAGACTACTATCGGTCCTGTTGAATTAAATTTGAGTGAGGTATAGTAGTGTAGGCCTTCATTCTCAGCACTCTGGGAGGCTGAGGCAGGAGGATTTCATGGCTGAACCCAGCCTGAGCAGCTTAGCAAGACGCTGTCTCAAAATGAAAAATAAAAAAGATACATACAGGGATATAGTTCAGTGCAGAGGCCCTGGGCTCAATCACTAGTATCAAAAAATAAATAAATAAATAAATTTCACTGAATGTTGCCCCAATACATAGTGATCTGTAATGTAACTTAATTTGTAAACAAATTACAGCCTAACTTGAGAGTGTATTACTCCTAACAAGTAACTAAGTTTCAGCCAATGACAGTTTTCATCCAATCACAGTTTTCGTCCAATCACAGGCTGCAATCTGCATAAACATGTATGAACGAGGCAATAGGCTATTTCTGTGTATCGCTTGTTCTCATCTGTAGACCCTGCAGGCTCCACTTCCCCTGGAGAGCTCTCTGAGCCTTCCCTAGTTACGAGGTATCGTCCAACTCAGGAATCTTTTCAGTGCTCAGATTAATTCTGCTAAATTTAGCCTGAGTAGCTCCAAGTTTGTTTCCTCATCTGCAAGCTATAAATAATACCACTTACAGCTGAAGAGTAGGGACAAAAATCCGTAAAAGGCTCAGTGCAGTGCGTTCTGTGCATGCTAATAATCATTCTTAAATCCTCATAACCAAAATTAAATGAGGAAACCAAAACACAAGGAGCCACTGGCTCCCGTTGTGCTGTGTGATGGTCTCACACCTCATGAGACTAGAAATCCACTTCCTCTGGCTTCTAGACAGATCTTAGGACTCGCCAATGCTCATCAATGACCTAAAAACTCATCCGAAGTTAGCTGGTGCCGACTATGATATTCTTCATGCCGATGGACACAAAACTGCCGTGGGCTGTTAGGTCAGTGCCTGCTGGGCCACTTTTGGAAAATTCCTTAAATTTTCAGCATCATGATGATTGTTTCTACTCTACTGCTTTCTTTGAAAATAATCAAAACCAACTAAAATAATTTAGAGCTGTAAAATACTTCTCTGAGTGCTGCGCCATTTTTGATGGAAGCTGACAGATTATAATTCTTCACAAGCACACACACTGTGAAATGCTAAAGTACACTTTCAGACAATTTTTCAGAGCAATGGATTCAATTTATTCTTGTCTCCATAGCAACAAGAGGAATCACTCTATTATTTTCATCATTGAGTTTCCAATTATTTTCTCACACAATTTAGGTCACATACAAACCTGGGAGGAATGGTGTTGACCACAAAACAAACCGTAAACTTGTAATTTCCTCCCCAGGTTAAAAGTTGCTCCTAGGTAGCTAATACCTTTCGGGCCTCACAAATTCCATACAAAATCTTCAGATATTTGGGGGGAACAAAGTGACATATTTCAAATCTTGCCACTTGGTCCCTTTTGAGTTGGGGGGAGCAAGACAGGGGAGGATTTTACCGGATATGTAATTTTAAACATTTTAAAACTCTTCTTCATTTAATTTTCAGAGAGCTTGGCTTTGGGAGGTGAAACCAAATAATCAAATTTAAACTTCAATAATTACGGACTCTCAATAGTGAAGCATGATTCTATTCTACACATCCAAGTTGTCAAATCTAGAACACTGGGGCTAAGTAACATGGGAGCAACGCATCCCTGAGATGTGAGAATCCACAAGAGACACAAAGGAGTCCAGACCCCGGCGCAGTGGGGACCCGCGACAGCTCCGCCGGCTCCATCACCTACAAGATGCACCTGCTCAGGAAATTCCTCCTACAGAAGTGAACACAAATGGAGCCAGCACCTTCAGGCTTCCTCACCTTTATATATAAAATAATGCCACAGTTCCACCCCC